>VDFB02287199.1:0-31325 GCA_007258455.2 Sequoia sempervirens
TCATCACCTGCTGGTAAGTAGCTCCTGCATTCTTTAATCCAAAGGGCATGACCACATAACAAAAAGTACCCCATAGGGTAGTAAACATTGTCTTGTACTAATCATCTAGGTTAATACATATCTGATTATAACTGAAGAAGCCATCCATGAAAGAAAGAAATGCATGGCCTGCAGTCGAGTTGAAAATGATATCTATATTAGGTAGCAAAAATCATCTTTAATATAGAAACCTTGTTAAGGTCATGAAAGTTGATGCATATGAAAATATGACCATCAAGTTTACTAACAACAACTATATTTGAAATCCAAGGGGAATAATCGATAGGATTGATAAAGCCTTCTTTCAATAGTTTCTCTATCTTAGTCTTAACCATCAATGCCACCCTACGATTGATCTTTCAGATTTTTTTCTTAATCGGATTGGCATCACGAATAAATTTTTCAATACTAGGCATATCCTCATATGTCCAAGTGAAGATGTTAGGATGAGAACGTAAGAGATCAGAATGTTCATATACTTCTTCCAAAGAGAGACACTTCCAGATCTTTATCACTCTTTTAGAGGATGCAAGATCCATGGAGATTTCAATAGTGTCCCCCTTTAGGAGGGAATTATGGTCTTCATAATGAGGTATCATGATGTCCTCACTAGTGTTAGATAAAGGGTCCTCCTCATCAATACTCAAGATAGACTCTCCAAAATATGCTTGGTTATGCAAGTGATATAGGAATATTCTCTTGTGGTGGTAAGGAGGTAACATGGAATAGGAACCTAGAAACTCCTCTACTACTTCATCTGAAGAGAAGACATCGAGATGGATTTTCTTGGCTTGTTCCCTTTCCTCTATTAATTTAGGGTGAACAAGGTTTAATGGTTCAACTAAAATCATATTAACACTCCACCAAGGATTTTTCTTAGACTATTCAATGGAACATCCTAGTCCCAAATAGTGTTGTTGTGGCTTAAAATGAATGGGGACTTGAATTCCTTACTCGATACATCCCTTACTCGATACGTCCTAGGCCTTTCTGTCTGTAGCCATACTGAGAAGCGAGCTCATATCTGAATTCATAGCGGGTTTGCAAAACCTCTAGAGGCAGTGTATCCACATAGAGTGTTTCATTCCACCAATGGACATCAAATGTTTCTACAAGGGTGTTTTTTCCTTGCTTTTCGAGCTCACAAATGTTAATTTCTTTTGTAGGAGAATTGTTTTCCTCAGCACAAGAAGGGGTGGTCTCCTGAATAGGGCCACACCCCGTCTCCTCCGTAGGAGTATTTTCCTTTTTTGTGTGAAGGGAACCTGGGAAGTCCATACAAGAGGGATCTACCTTTTATTCTACAATAAATAATTTAGAAAAGTTCAAGGAACCCCAATCATCTCCAAGGAAAGCATTTGTTTGAGAAGTTGATGCAGGAGATTCAAGATCTTCTATTTTAGGTAGTTCTTCATTTTTGACACTCGCCCTAGGGACAACTTCTATAGAGGGTATCAATGAAGAGTATTCCATAGCATCAATAGTCAAAGAGGGAATACAATTCTTGAGGGTAGATATAGTCAAAGTGTGATGGGTAGTGGCCAATTCACAAAGGCAAACACCTTCTGAATCCGCTTTAACTATAACTACTTGATTATTTGCAATGAATTTCAAGGAATGATGTAAAGTAGAAGTTACCACAACCATAGCATGGATCCAAGGTATCCCTAAGAGGAGGTTGTATGGTAAGGGGATGGGCATCACATAGACCAATGTGGGTAAGGTAATGGGGCCTAGCTACAAAGGCAGTATTATCGTACTTAGAGCTTGGTGGCCAACATTATCGAATCCATGAATGTACAAGAAGGAAGCTGCTAAGGAAGATGAATCAATTTTAATTTTAGGTAGTAGATCCATACTGCAAATGTTGAGAGTTGAACTAGTGTCAATGAGGGTAAACCTAATACTGATGTTGTTAACATTGACTATAATCATCAAAGGTTCTAGTTTCTTTTGCATGTTCAAAGGCAGGAGTTCTTGCAAGTGGAACATGATATTCGATGAATCTACATGAATATGAGCCAACAACACATTAACATCCATGCGCCTAGTGTAGGTAGGCAAGAGAGTCCTTTTTAGAGCTTCTTGAAGCATCTCTTGATAAACTAGAGAGATTTGAAGCAAGTCCTAAAATGAGTTCTTAGCCGGAGTAACACAAAGTTGCTCGAAAAGATCATAATTGCTTGGTGCTTTGATCATAGGCTTAGGTGCTGTAGGAAGGTTTGGTTGAGAAGGTGGTAAAGAAGTAGGTTGCGTAGTAGGAACAAAAGGTTGTTGATTTAGTTTTTGTTTATTACTCCTTGCAAGGTATGTGTGTCTAACAACATTATAAGATTTCCATTTAGTTCCAAATCCTACTATCCTAAAGATGCATCAAATGATTACATTTAGTTCCAAATCCTTGCAGGGTCATATTTTTCATTAGGTTTAGATGCATCAAATGATTTACATTTAGTTCCAAATCCTGCTATCCTAAAGAAAATAAAGATTAAGGTCTGATTGGCTCACCCTAGGGTTGAAATTTAATCTCTACACCTTGCAATCTCTTAGTTTCAATGAAATTTTGGAAGATGGGCACCATTAGTTCTAAGTTCTTTGAACAAAGGACCTAGGAAATCAACCTCATTTTAATCCTTCCCCCTTTTTCCCAACATTTCAGTTTCTTCATTTGTGCAAACACAATTCGAAGAGACACTAGTATTTCTTCAATTTTTGTAAGTGTGATGTGTATTATAATGGATTTTTTGTTTTAATGTTTTTGTGTTGCATATGAATTATTATTATTTTCTTATCATTCATGATAACAAAAATAACATACCTTATTTCTATATGATTCTTGTCTCTCTAAAAATAGAATTTTATCTATTTTCTATTATCTTTTGTTTAAGTTTTGTTATGGTTTCTTGAAATGTAGTTTTGTAAAAAATGCACATATATGTTCCAGTGTGTCTTCTATTGTTTCAATGTAATATTATATTGGTGTCTTCGTTTTCCTTCCTAATTTTTCTATGGAATGGATTGTAGATGTATTGCATATTTTTGTTTTATTGTGTGAAGTTAGTAATGAGAAATTCTATTCAAGGCATATGTGGGTTGTGTAAAATTATAAACTTGAACATGTTTTTTGTTTCAAATATGTGTTTTCTTTTTTCATACCAATTTGATTTTTTCCCTTAGTTAATGCCACACCTTGTGATTATTCACTATTAATATCAATTTCCACTATAATTTCCACTCCACATGGTCTATAGTGTGTATGTAGGGGAGATGGGCCAGTAGTCATGCAAGCTAACTTTGTGAGCATGTAGCGATTACATGGAATATCATAGGAACTTCATTTTTCTTTTAAATATGGACTAGCCTCATATCTATCTGCAACTAAGGTTTGGAGGTGTGACTCATCATGAAACTTCCTACATCAACACATATACTGAAAAGTTTCAAAATTTTTACCTTTTAAAGATTCGACCAAAACTTAACCATGGTACACATAATAGTTGAATAGAAATGTATCATTTATTTCTTGTAAAATATCATATTTTTATTCAAAATAAAACTTATATGCAACCTAAATAGACCAACTACCTATTGGTAAGAATAAATATTTGTTATAACTAACTTTTATATTCAACACAAATGGACCAATCGTTGAACACAAAAAAAGTATTTGTTCTTATGAAAACAACACATAATTATTTAAAATACAACTTATATCAAACAAAAATGGACCAATAGTTGAACACTAAAGATTTTTTAAAATTCTTCACATTGCATGAGAAAATATGAGGTATTTATTTTTCTCACCTTTTATATTTGTGATAGGACAAACTATTAGTATGAATACCCCCATGCTTGTAAATTTCTACCCCAATAGTTGTACACATAAGAATAATATTTTTTCACTATGATAACAATACTTTTTTAAATGAGTGTCTTATTTTATTAAATTAGTATTTTATTTTATAATTGACACACTTATAGTGGATAGTTATGATATTTTATTTGAGACAAAAAAATTATTCCACTTCTTCACAAATGTATTTACGCTTTTCTTATATAACATTCATAGGTTGTCATGTGTTCAAGTATGAGTCCATCTTTACCAATATTTTGTTTTTTTATATACATGTGGACTATTTACTTACAATAGATAATATATTTATATGTGGTAAGACCAAGTATCATAATCACAAATAATAACTATTGGACCTTGTACAACTACTAGCCCCTCTCCCATAGGTCATTGAATTTGTACCACATGATATTATACACATTCCTTTGGATTAGGCTCTTATTATATTGTTTCATAGACATGTCATTATTTTTTGTCCAAAATTTTATCTTTACATGAAAAATGTAAGATAGACATTCAAAATAGAAATAAAATCCTTCAATTCCTCTTTGTTCATATGGCTATCCAACCTTCACAATACACATTTCCCAACTTATCATTTGACATATAATGATCAGATAAAATTCCATACATGTTTCATGATAATTCATTTCTACTTTGTCTCTATATTACATTGCATTGCAAAAGGATTGAGCCATATATTGTCTAAAATATTCATTATCATATTCATGATTTTCCAAAGTATCAATAGTATTGAAAAGCTTTCCGCCACAATATAAAATTTATAATGAATTTTTACATAACTTAAACATTGCATATCTTGACTTGTTTTTTGAAAAAATATTATTTGAATTACATTTTTTTTTATTATCCTTGGACTAGTGGATCTACCATTCAACTAGTTTTTTTTATCAACTAGCAATTCAAAATATCCATAGGTAGGGTTTTGATCATGAAAAAAGATAGAATATATTTTTTTTTATGAATTGCTATTGAATTTTATGTACTTCAATATTTTTTGTAAAAAATAGACACAAATTTCATTTTCTAGCCACTTGGCTAGCCCCTTAATACAAAATAAGTGCCCCCAAAGACCACAATTATCACAATTTGTTTTTGGAAGTACAAACAATCACATACGCCATAGACACATATAAACATAATTAATTCCATACAATTCACACAATTCTTTTGGGTCTAGTTCATATCTATATGAAAATAAATCTTGAGGATCATTGTTTGCTACACAATTTAAAATATAGTCAATGGTTCCACTGCATAGTTGTACATAATTGTACTCCATATGTAACAATAGCTAGAAAGACTAAAAAATGCAATGACCTATGTTATATACAAATTTCCTTATTCTCAATATGTCATTCTTTTCCAGTACTACATAAATTATCTCATCTATATTTTTATTAACTAGTTCATAGCTCTCTACATATATGATACTATGAAATGATTTTTTCGATTAAATTTTTTTTCTTACATTAGCCAATGAGTAGTTTAGTTAGGCTTATTTTATTGATAAAAAGTGGTTCAAAATGTCCAAGGATAGGATTTTGACCACGAAACAAGATAGAATATGTATTTTTTAACTATCATTAAATTGTTAGTACATCCATTTTCTTGTGAAAAACTAGACACATGTTTGAATACCCAACCACTTGGCTAGCCACTTAATAGAAAATAAGTCCCCTGAAAGACCACACTCACTATAATTTGTCCTTACAACTACAAAAAAATGTATATGTCATAGATACGTATCAACATCTTTCAGTACATGCAATTCAAATAATGGTTGAGGTGCTAGATCATAATTGTAGAAAAATAAAGCTTCACAATCACCATTTGCTAGAAAATTTATAAAATGGTCAATGGTTCCATTGTGTAGTTCTAAGAAATTGTACTGCATATGTAATAGTAGCCCCAAATAGTAAAAAATATAATCACCTATAATGTTATATACAAATGATTTTATTTTAAACATGTTATTCTTTTCTAATACTATGTTAATTGTTTCATCTATATTTCTAATAAATTCTCCATAGTCCTCCACATTTATGATATTATCTAATGAATTTGTTGATTATAATTTTATTTTCATTTTTTGTATAGTATAGTAACAACCTACTCATTGCTTTAGTTGTCAATTTGCGTAAAATTATAAATCCAAACTTAGTTACAACTATAAAAACTAAAACAGTCAAAACCAAATACTAAGATTGCAACCCCTCTCCCTACCATACACAAAAAAATGTCAAATAAAAAATTAAAACACAAGAAATTTTTAGATTTGAATACACAATGTTTCAACTAAACTAATACTATATTAAACCATGTGAAACCTTTTATACTAGCTTTGAACACCCTACATGTCTAGTAATTCCCTACATGTGTAGCAATAGATGTCCATATACTATATATACAAACCATTTCTCCATACAGGAACCCCAACTTAGTAAACTAGCAAGTAGCATTAACTCTAACCTCAAAACCCTAATATTATCTCACCTCATGAAACGACAATCCTTTGGTGCCATTTTGTAGTCACAAATAGAGGCCAATATTATACCACCAAATTTCTCATCACTTAATTTCTCAAAACATGTCCTTCTTCACAATCTACCACCACCAAATCCATGCACAATGATGATGGTGGAAAACATTACACAATGATGTCCTAACAACTATTTTGCAATATATCTTACATTCCATGCTTTCATCAAATTATTTTGTATGTCCATTTATCGGTTTGGAATAAGGAACCCACTAACAAAAATTCCATGTAAATCTTCTTATCGTATCTTGATAAGTGAGATCTCTTGTGAAGTGATACTTTTGTGAGTGAATTATACTCAAATGTATGTAGCATGATTTTGTGTTATTACTACACATTATGATATTTCATATCGAAATTGAACCTTGCGGTTCAAATGAAGGAAATTGCAACTTCTCCCCCAAAATAAGGCCAAATAAGTTTAACTTGTCTACAAAGGTGCACTTTCACCTTTCTGACCTACAAAGGTGCACTTGGACCTATCTAACTAAAAAATGTGTACTTGGATCTATCTAACTAGCAAGGGTGCACCTTGGACCTATCTAACCAGCAAGGGTACACCTTGGTCTTTTCAATCCACAAATACACATGAGCCTATCTACCAAGCAATGTGCACTTTCACCTATCTATCTAACAAGGTTCACTTCAAAAAAAGGTCCACTTGAGCTTGTCTAAACCAAATGATGTTCACTTTCTATAAAAGAATCTACAAAGTTATAAGATACAATAGTGAAAAAAATTCCACCAACTACCCTTTAGTCTCATTCTTGCACTAGTTAGATAAAAGAATCCCCTCGAATGTATGATAACATCAGAACTTTCATGCAAAATTTCTTATTCCATCTAGATTTGCGAAATCACTTATGAAGAGAAACTTTTTGTGAGTGAACCATACTCAAGTACACATAGTGAGATTTTGAATTGTTATTGCACATTATGATAATTCATACTAGAACTAACCTATGCCAATCAGATGAAGGAAACTACAATTTCTGCCCAAAATTGGGTCAAATAAGTCTAACTTCCCAACAAATGTGCACTTGGATATATTTGACCTACAATGGTGCATTTAGACTTGTCTAACTTGCAAATTTGTAGTTGGACCTATCTGACTAAAAACAGTGTGAGAGCACTTAGGCCTTTCCCATCCACAAATGCATATGGACTGAGACACTTAGACCTATCTAACTTGTAAAATCAGCTTTCATCTAGTCCACTAGTATATCCCAATGTTAGGTCAAAATATGCGTGTACTGGTGTGACTTCAAGTCTCACTTAGTGCAATTTCAAAGTAAACTTTCACAAAAGTTCCACTTTCAACCTTTTTGACCAACATGATGTTCACTTTCCATACAAAAACCTATAAAGTACTAACATGAAATAGCAACACAAAAATTCTCTAACTGCACTTGATTCTCGTTCTTCTACTAATTGGATGAAAAGCTCTTGTAAATATATGATGATATCATAACTTCAATGTGGAATTTCTTATTCCATCTAGATATACGAAAGCACTTATGAAGTGCAGCTTCTTCGAGGGAACCATACTCAAGTGCACTTAACATGATTTCACCTTCTTACTACACATTGTCAGATTTCATATAGAAATTGACCCTTGTGGATTGCTTGATGGAAAATCTAACTTCTACCCCAAGAAACATGTCAAATGAGCCTAACTTCCTTGAAAAATGTAGATAGGATAACATCAACTCTATCCATGTCATGCACTTTTAAGAAGATATTATAATGAAACAATGTATAATTGTCTACAAATGTCACCACAACTAGACACCTAGACAAAAAAAATTAACTTAATTGGACCATGCAAATAAAACACCCAAAACATACATGTAGGCAACACATTTCCATGCTAAATTATCCTTCTAACTATCCTTTTACACATGCCCGTGTCTTTATTGTAATTCGATCCACCTAAAAAATGTGTTTCCTACATGTCGGTTATGGGATTCTTATCCACAACGACAATTAGAGGGAAAAGTTCAAACAGACATTACAAACTTATGGCTGAATGCAAACATAAATAAAGAAAAAACTTTGCACTATAATTAGTTGTAAGCCTATAATCTAGCTCGTGAATCTTAGCATGATTTTGATAGTATTAACCAACATTAACTCTAACCTCACAACTCCCGCCTTCTCTTGTCTCATGAAATGATAACCCTTTGCATACACTTTGAATCCATAAATAGAGGCCAACAAAATGACACCAAATTTCTCCTCAATTAACTCATAAGCATCTTTTCAATTCTCAATCTTCACAATCTCAATTAAGAATACCTTGTGCTACTTTCGAATGAAGAAAACCAGTTAATCACTAATTAATAATCAAACCCTCACTACAAGTCCATAATAGGAACTAATAACATGTAAACCATATTTATCCGACACTAAATTTTGAGAGACAATTGTATGAATCTAGTAATTTTTAAATGTTGTAAATCAACATGTCGAAAAGCACTACCACCATTTGAGCATAATCCACATACAAAAGCACTACCACTGTTTTTTATTGGTGGAATTAGGATCAAAAGTTCAGTTCACAATTGAATTTCTGTAAAAAAAAACAAAAATAAATTCTTTGGCCAACAAAAAAATTTACAAGTGGCCACTTATTTTGCATGATTAAAAACCCATATGGTCGCCCTTAATTTCTCTTGTCCACATTGATAATGGGTGTCCCAATCTCCATCACACTACTAAAATTGTCAACATTATTGCGATGTGTCTTTCACAATTTCTCTTGTCCACATTGATAATGGGTGTTCCAATCTCCATCGCACTATTAAAATTGCCAACATTATTGCGATGTGTCTTTCACGCATGTGATTTGTACTCTTAGGATGTTTGTAAGCTACGACATGATGGGAGAACATGGTTTTAACCATGCGATTTCAGATGTTTAGGTGTTTCCTATCCAACCATGTGCTATTTCCCTCCACAACTTTTTCATCTTGGCTCTATATATACCACTAGGAAAGTAGTCTTAAACCATGCAAGCAGTCTTACATGCTAAGATTTCATTTTAGCTTTCAATATTGAAAGGCTGCTTCCTTTGCAAGTTCAGATGAGCATTTTAGGTGACTGTAGTATGTTGATAATGTCAAAATGTTACTCAGCAAGGTTTATGGTGCTGCTGTTTACATTCATTGTCTCATTGGATTATCTTGCATGGGCAGATTTGCATTGTCACACATTCGTTGTAAGTAGACTTAAATGTAATTGTGCTTTTCCATGAATAAAAATATTATTATAATCTATCAATGAGCTTGATGAATCCTTTGTAGATATTTGCTCGATTTGATCTTCCGTGAATGTATCACAATGTAAGAGACAAGCTCGGGAGACAAATCTATTGTTATTATTGAGATTTTGATTGATGTTTCAGCTTATCTTCAATGTGCATTTAAACAATATTTAAGAAATTCGACGTGTAGTACCTTTATAGTATGGTAGAAAGGGTAGCGATAACTGTTTTTCATTGGTTAATTATGTAGAGAATCTAGGGCAGAGCTGTCTGCACAAATACAGTGCAATCCATATTTCTATTCAAGAGTTCTAACGCAGAAAACAAATTTATTCTTATTGATTTGCACAGATTCAACAGACAAATATTACTCGGCTGTGTAAGACATATAACATAATCACTGTAAATGGGCAGCTTCCGGGTCCAACTCTGTATGCTAAAAATGGCGACACACTCAATATTACAGTTTATAACAGAGCCAGGCACAATGCCACCATCCACTGGTAAATATAGCTCTTGTAGACTGTCAATTCCATTGTTGATTCCATACTCTTTAACAAGAATTTGATTTTTCAGGCATGGAATCAGACAGATTCGCACAGCGTGGTCTGATGGACCGGGGTACATTACACAGTGCCCTATACAACCAGGGGGAAAATTTACGTACACATTCACCATTATTGGACAGGAAGGAACGTTATGGTACCATGCCCATGTCTCATGGCTCCGTGCAACAGTTCATGGAGCAATGGTCATCTTTCCAAAGACTGGCACGTCTTATCCATTTCCCAAACCACATGCTGAGATTCCTCTGGTGCTAGGTAATGGAAAGTAGAACCGTATACAAGAACCATATTTATTCATCAATTTTGCTTAGACGAGTCTATTAATCTTTCCATTAAGATTCATGAAGCTATGAAAGTAGTTCTAGATAATAATCAGATTCTTTTTTGCTCTCGTACATTACGTATTCTGCGCATTTAGCTCTAAAGTAGTACGCTTTGGATTATTCTCTAAAGCAAACAGTCTTTGCAGGAAAGTGAACCACCACCAATTTTTTAATCATTCTTCAGCTATTAATAAGCTGTCAGACTGAATACAGAGAAAGATAAGAAGTGCAGTCTGGACTATGCTGCAGAAAAGTGAGGCACAACAATGAAGCAAAGTTCTAACTAGTGTTCGCATATTTCTTTGAGCTATCTTTTTGAAAAACTAGATTTATAGGAGAATCTAGCAAAACTTTTTTTAATTTTCAGAGGATAATCTAGCTATCTTTTAATTTTCTTTCTAACTATCATAGGAATATCGGTAAAACTGAACCATTTTAAGATGTTGTCTTTATAATTTCCCTTTTCCAGTTTTCAATAGTTAACCTCTTATTAGCAAGATAGTATAGTTTAACTCATATATTGGCTAAACCCATCTTTAATGTTTTATTAGGCAATCTCATCTTTTAATCTGGTTAAGAATATCTAAAGTTTAGTATTGAAAGGATGTTTGTAATTTTCTTATGTAAGAGTTTTTTAATTAAAATAATTGTCATTTTAAATATGATTTTGTTGAGTAGTTAGAAAATTATTTTTTAAGATGTAAAATATTTATAAATGAGTTTTTTTTTATTGTGTGTTAAAAATTTCCTTTTCTTTAATTATTTTGTATTGATATATTTTTTAAATGCAAACTTACTTTTAAAGTTATGATTATTTTTCATTTTTTAATTGTAATGGTGAAATGTGCATTTATCCATATTAATTTTCATTTAGTTCTATATTCATTTTGACATGTTATCATGATTTTGACCATTTCTAATACATTTTCATGCATATTTCAACACATGACATTTATTGTATCCGAAAAGCTGATTGTCTACATAAAAATTATTGTTCCTTGATCTTAGATCCATGGGATTGATCCCAGATCTATAAAACTAACCTTTGAGTTTTAAAATTTAGTCAACTCCCTCCTATTTTGTTTTTAGCTTGAGCTAACTTAGTACATGTTTTGCATGATTATTATTGAATGGTGTTATTTAAAAACATTCATTTCTATGCTAATTTACACCTTAGTAATATCAAGTATTCATTGAACAATGATTTTGCATAGGTGGAATAGTTTATTAGAGGACCACATTAATTGATGTGCTAAAATTAACATCATTACTTTAAAATCATCATCTAAGAGATTTGCAGACTTGCTATCTTTCAATTTTTAACACAATTGTAAAGTTAGTCTATTTGTTGACGACTTCTTTAAGATATTCTCAAATACTTTCAATACTTGACAACTTGTAAGAAATAGACATTCCAATTAACTAAAGAGTAAGCGTTTAGAATCAATAAGATTAAGTTCATGAGCTAAGAGATAGATCCATTCTTGTCATATAATCCCAAATTGACAACTTCCATCCAAACATAACAACAATTCAATATGAAATTTTAAATAATAAGATCAACCAATCTTTCTATTTTTCTATACCAAAAAAATTTAAATATATATGCATTATTAAAATTATTCATCTCCATCATTCTCAAAACTAATTAACTTTATTCCTATACATCTAGTTTCGAAGCCCAATATTTAATAATATAATATTATCAGTTCCATAGATCATGGAATATTTAAAGCAGATTAATTTATACCGGATCACAATCATTTCATTTCCGAGTGTTATGGTCATACAGTGTATTGCTGCTTTAAAAAAGTATTTTCTTATTTTCTTATTTTTATATGATTATGTTTAATATATTATCGAGTGGAATCCTTTCATATATCACGTTTACTTTAAATTTTAAATTGAAATAGCAATAATATATTGTAATCTAAAAGGTTAATGCTATATATGTAAAGTGTTGCGTGTGATTTTCAATAGGGAATGAGCTTACAATTCAGAGTTTTCCATCTTTTATACTCTTCCTTTATGCATTTAGTAATAGTTCTAATTGCTTGAAAAAAAACCAATGAAATCGAACAGGGCAGTGGTGGGACAGGGATCCCGTCGAAGTTGAAGCTATGTTAAATCTTTCTGGAGGTGCGCCGAATATTTCGAACGCTTTCACTATAAATGGACAGCCAGGAGACCTCTATTCCTGCTCAAAGTCAGGTACCAATTTTATTTTGTTCAAAAAGGTTTTCAATTCAATTCCGTACAACTATTCATTTACATTGTTTTCAGTGGATGGGCAGCACATTAGTTGAATCCAGAAACGAACACTGTGAATTCAACTAAGGCACACCCAATTTCGTTTCTCACTAAACAAAATCAACACTGGAAACAAGTTGAGCAATGAAATTTTATGTATGCAGGAACAACAAATTTCTATGTAGAACAGGGGAAAACCTACCTTCTTCGCATCGTCAATGCTGCAGTCAATAATCACCTCTTTTTCAAGATTGCATCACACAATCTCACAGTGGTATCCGCGGATGCCTCCTACACAAAGCCATACACAACTGACATTCTCTTCTTAACATCTGGTCAGACCACAGACGTTCTTCTCACAGCCAATCAAGTGAAAGCCAAATACTATATTGCGGCCAAAGCATACACTACACAAGCTGAAGGAGAGTTTGATAACACTACAACAACCGCCATTATGAGCTACGTGGGATCTAATTTATCTGCCACTCCAATCTTTCCAGACCTTCCAATATACAACGACACTGCAACTGTGACCACATTTAGCCGAGCATTAAGAAGCCTGGCTTCAAAGGAGCATCCGGTGGACGTTCCCAAGACTATAGACGACAGTAGCCTCATAACCGTAGGACTCGGTTTATTTCCTTGTGCCGCCGGCGAGATCTGCGAGGGCCCTAACACTACCAGAGTGACAGCCAGTATGAATAATGTGTCTTTTGTGCTGCCAGAAGTTGCCATTCTGCAAGCTTATCACTACAATGTTAAAGATGTCTTTACCTACGACTTTCCCTCACATCCACCAGTTGTTTACAATTATACTGGCGATGTATCCAAAACTCTGTGGGCGCCAATTACCGGCACAAAAGTGAAAGTCATTGATTATAATGCCACAGTTCAAATAGTGTTCCAGGGAACCAGCATCTTCCAAGAAGACAACCATCCAATGCATATTCATGGGTACGACTTCTATGTGGTAGGAGAGGGTTTTGGTAATTATAACAATAAAACAGATCCACTCTCTTTCAACCTGGTTGATCCGCCGCAACGAAATACTGTGGGAACTCCTGTCAATGGATGGACTGCTGTCAGATTCAAAGCTAGCAATCCAGGTAATAAACAGAATGACAATTCTCTCATGGTTGTAGATATGATATATGACTTTAAATTGAAATTTGGAAAATGTGTATGGAGTACTGAAGGATTGTTCCATTTGTGCAGGTGTTTGGTTCATACATTGTCACTTTGATGATCATGTAACATGGGGGTTGGCAATGACCTTTATAGTGAAGAACGGTCCCAGTATATTCGAAAGTTTGAAGGCTCCTCCTCCTGATCTCCCCGAATGCTAGAGCAAATTATGTCAGAATATTCACTTTGGTGTTGTTCACCATAGCGTGCTACGTATTTTATTTAGAGGCAATATCTAAATTAATTCGTTCATAAGATTTAGTGAGTGATGTATAGTATTAAAAAGCTAAATTAATTCGTCCATAAGATTTAGTGAGTGATGTATAGTATTAAAAAGCTAAGGATAAAGATTATTCTTATCTTTTTAGTACAAATCTATTATGAACACAAATATATTATGAACAGTATTTTGTTTGTGTTTTATTCTATTATGAATATTTATTGGGAGCATTTTATTTAGGAGCAATATCTAAATTAATTTGTTCATAAGATTTATTGAGTGATGTATTGTATTAAAAAGTAAGGATAAAGCTTATCCTTATCTTTTTAGTACAAATATATTATATTATGAAGAGTATTTTGTTTGTGTTTTATGGTATTAGGAATATTTATTGAGAGCATTTAAAAGAAACTATGTTTTAAAAAATAATTATAGAGATCATATTTTATATTGTTTGTTAGAAAATCAAAATATATAAGAATACAAAAATTTTAAGAGACAATAACTTTTTGAAATTAAAAATATATATATATCTATTTATATAAAAAAAGTTTATAAAAGATATTCACAAATAAATTATTAAAAAATATAAAATAGTTCTACTTGATGTTCCACATGCTCTCTTTGGAATTGCTAGATCTATTCACCTTTTTGGAGTTGTTGGTGTGTTCTTCCTTGTACTTATAGTTATTGTGTTTAACCTCTCTTCTATTCTCTAAATTTTTTCTACTAACTACTCAATTCTTCTTCTTTTTCTATAATTATTTTAGTTTTTTTAATTGGTAATATTTTTCTTCAAAATTCTTTGTCATTCAAAAATACTCAAATTCAAACATAAGGATTTGAGCTTCTAAAAATAAACACTCCCTCTTAATCTTGAAGTTGTTTGATGTTCATTATAAATTTTTGGAGCTAAACTATGCATTTTTGGAGCTGTTGAGAGTTAACCATATGAGACTTTAAGATCCAAGTGTGAAGGCTCTAGAGTTACTACTACTATATTCATGATGACCAAACTACTTCTTGGACATTCTGACAAGGGAGCAAACCCGAGACACAGAATAACACTCACAAAATAGAGAATAATATTTTATTCAAAAAAATATGGAACTCTTACATGTAGAGGATCTCAAATCCTCGGCTCTATGATACATGCAAATTACAGACTTACAGAAAATTACCCAGATTCCCCTTTCGCAGCATGTGAACTCTTTTCCACAAAAAGTTACCCAAAAATCAGAAACTAGCCCATAAATAGCCCCCTTTCGGTTTGGAGCCAAAAACAACATCTGAGTTATGAGTTTTGGTGGTTTGGTGCCAAAATTACAATTTGAAATTCAAATTTAAATTCACATTCAAAAATTAGCACATTTCTAAAATATGCACCAACTTCCGGAAGCCATAACTTTTAATCTGACTGTCAGATCTTCAATGATAATACCTTTTTAGAAAGCTCTCGAAAAGACGATTTTGCACAAAGTAGGGCCTATGGCATCTACTTTGGTGTTTCAATAAATTTTTGGGCCCATCCAGAACCGTTTAGTGCCTCAAACTGAACTCGGAAGGTTTTTCAGGGCAAAAAATAGAAACTGGAACTTGAATAACTTCCAAACCGTGAATGATCTTGACCTGATTCTTTTGCGAAACTACTCCTTTTTCCATCTTGAACCTTCCCATTAATTTATATCTTCCCACGCCTTTAAATTCACACCTGCTAAAAATAGCAGTTGAGTAGAAAAAACATAAAAGCAGTTCTAAAAGTTGGAAACTCTTATTCGACGAAAAGGGTATCTAGAAATGCAAAAACATCTATAAAAAGAAAACAACAGGAACATAAATGGAAAGCATTTTTTTGGGTGATGCAAGATTGCCCTCACACCACTGGATGCTCCTGCATCAGACACCTAGAGTAATTTGAGAAGTGACCTGTCACGTCTCAGATGGTTGAGGAAAACCCAAATGGTCAACCTCTGCCTTAGACAACCAGGATGAATCTTCGACAGGCCTTCCTCTCCACTTCACCAAATATTCTTCATATTGCTTGTTTCTGGTACTCCTTCCCAAACAGCTATCCAGGATTTCTTCAATCTGCTCCTTCTAAGAAATTGGTGCTAGAATGCCACATGTTCCATTGTTGGTACTTCCTCGCACCACCTTCATGATACTTTGTCAAATCTAAAATATTAAACATAGAGGAAATGTTGACTCCATCCGACAACTCTACCTCATATGCATTCCCTGATTCATGTCTCTTCAAAATTTTACAGGGACCAAACTTCTTCATCTTCAATTTGTTATAGGTTCCCGTGGAAACCTTTCTTTCCTCTAGTGGACCATCACTTCATCACCAATCTGAAACTCCTTATACCTCCTCTTTTGATCTGCCTTAGCCTTATACTACATATTCATCTTGTTAATATGTTCTCTTACCTTCTCATGTATATCCTTGATGTGCTCTACAAAGTATTTGCTTTAGCACTAGTCTTCTTCTCTTGGTCTATCTTCCTCAATTCTAGAGCAGTCTTGGGACTGCCTCCATACACAATCTGGAATGGTGATCTACCAGTGCTTCTGTTGACATAATTGTTGTAAGAAAATTCTACCTGGGGTAAGATCAAGTCCCATCCCTTAGGTTTATCTCCTACCAAACATGTCAGTAGGTTACCCAGACTTCTGTTCACAACCTCAGTCTGCCCATCAGTTTGTGGATGGTGTGCGTAACTCGAACTTCAACTTCTTGTTCCTCAAATTCTTTCCTTAATGTAAGGTCCTCCCAAGTATCCCACAAACTGGTATCAATGACCGAGACTATACTTTTTATAAACCATGTAGTCTCACCCACTTCTCTCAAGAACAAGTCAGCAATGTGGACTACATCATGGGTCTTTGGCATGGAATGAAATGTGTCATCTTTTGAAAACCCCACAACTACCACAAATGCTGAAGCCATTCCTCTTGTGTCCTTTGGCAAAACCAAGAACAAAGTCCATACTTATATCCTCCACTCCACCTCAAAATGTAAGGGCTGATACAACCTAGTATTCTGGCTCACTCCTTTAGCCATCTGACATACCTTGCAACTCTACACAAACTTATTCACATCCTATGATAACTGAGGCCAATAATAATGCTCACTGATAATGCTAATGGTCTTATCCGGACCAAAATATCCTACCATTCCTCCACTGTGCTTCTCCTTTATCATGTTCTCCCTCATGGAACTCCTCAGAATACACAATTGGCTTCCTTTAAACAACATGCTATCCTGGATTATGAAATCCAACCACTTTGTCATGTCAACTATAATAGGCTCCTTGCAAGCTTTCCAAGCCTCTACGAAATTAGGATCTTCAGGATACAATGTCTTGAGTTCATTGAACCCAACCACTTGAATCTATATCTCTGTCAACAATGTTTTCTCTCCCACGTAGCATCCGCGAACCTATTCGACTTGCCACTCCTATGCTTTAAAACAAAGGTATAGCTTTGCAAAAATTCTACCCATTTCATATGCCTTTGATTTAATTTTCCTTGACTACTCAGGTACTGTAATGCTTGATGATCAGTAAACAAAACAAATTCCTTCAGTAACAAATAATGTCTCTATTTCTTTAATGCTTGAACTAGTGCATAAAATTCCTAATCATATACAGAATACTTTCTCTTTGCATCATTTAACTTTTCACTGAAATAGGCAATGGGCTTACCTTATTGGCTCATCACTACTCCAATGGCACAACCAGTGGTATCACAATTCACCTGAAACACCTTATTGAAATCTAGGAGGGCTGAAACTGGTTGCTTTGTCACCTTCTGCTTCAATAGATCAAAACTCTTCGCTGCTCCAGTGCTCCACTTGAACTGTTTTCTATCCCCTCTCATTGTTTTAGTTAGGGGTGCACAAATACTACTTAAGTTTCTAATGAACTTTCTATAAAAACTGGCCAAACCATGGAAAGATCTCACCTCAGTAGTAGTTCTTGGGGTAGGCCATTCTAGAATAGCCTTCACCTTCTCTAGGTCCATCTTGAGACCTTCTGCCAAGACAACAAACCTCAAGTACACTAACTCCTTCTTTACAAAACTACACTTCTTCAGATTAATCAACATTTTTTCTTCTCTCAACTTTTCAAAGACTCTACGAATATGCATCAAATGCTCACCCAGGGACTTACTAGATATTAAAATATCATCTAAGTACACAATGACAAAATTCCCCAAAAACTCTTTCAGTACCTCATTCATGAGCCGCATGAATGTGCTCGATGCATTGGTTAGCCAAAAAGGCATGACTAACCACTTGTATAGGCCCTCCTTGGTCTTGAAGGCAATCTTCCATTCATCACCCTCTCGAAACTGGATCTGGTGATATCCGCTCTTTAGATCAATCTTCGTGAAGTACTGTGCTCCACTCAAACAGTCTATCAGGTCATCCATCATTGGAAAGGGAAATTTGTACTTGATTGTTATCTTATTTATGGCTCAGAAGTTTATACACATCCTCCACTCCCCATCCTTCTTTGGTGCTAGTACTGTAGGTACTGCACATGGGCTCAGACTCTCTCGAATCAAACCCTTTCTCAACAAATCCTGAACTTGTCTGTTCAACTCCTCATTTTCTGCAGGAGTTATTCTATGAGTTGCCTTATTTGGCAAACTAGCTGCAGGGATCAAGTCAATCTGATGACTGATCTTCCTCATTGGTGGTAAACCCTCAGGTACATTATCAAAAATAATCTCATGAAACTCATCCAATAGTCCAAAAAATTCTACTGGCGCCTTCTCACTATCTTCCTTTTCCATTCTAGGAATCAATGCATAACACATACCATGCTTCATAACTTCTAAAATTTTTCTTCCATCTACATAACAAATTCTAACACTACTACATACCTTTTCTTTGGTCTCCTTCAGGGGTTTCAACTTGTGACGAACCCCATCCTTTGTCAAGGAATAAGTGTTTGCATGGCCATCATGTATAGCTCACCTATCGAACTGCCATGGCCTCCCTAACAACATGTGATATGCATCCATGGGGATGATATCATAGAGTACCTCATCATGGTAGCTCCCGATCTTGAACTTTACTAGGCACTGCTCATTGACCAAAACTTTGTGGTCTTCTTATGCAAACTGTGAAATCCAAGATGGATGTGTGATGCCTTTCCTTTCTTTTCAAATTCAACTTCGTAGAACTATCTCTTCTAATACCAGTTATCAAGGTTCTAATCGGCTAATAATGACCTCTACAACATTTGTTCACACTTGCACCTTGTGCGCAATAAATTCTTCCTCTATTTTGATCCTTCTTCGCCTCACCGGTTCTTCTAACCACTAGCTTTCTCCTTTCGCCATCATCCCAATGCTCGATTGAGCCTCCTCATCACTCTTGCAGTAACCCTTCCACGGTCTTCTGCCTTCGTCTGTCTTCCCTTGTGTTGTGGGATATTCATAGGCTCCATGCCCTCTTCTTCTTTTCACCACAATGGGAAACAAGTTCCTCTTAAACTAATTCCTCTTTCCGTGCTCCTAGCCCAGATCTTCCTCGTCCTCTACCTCTTTGATCACCACTGTTTTGATCACGAGGGTGGTAATAGTTATCATTCCTCTGGTTTCGACTGGTACCCACATCTTCATTTTTTCTTTCATCCTCATTTCGGCTCCCAAAAGATCTTCCACTACCCCTTCCGCTTTGACCTCCTCGACCTTTTTGCTTGTTGTCAAATCTTTTGTTCAACTTCTCCTCAACTTTCAGGGAAAAATTGGTATGCATCCTCAATGGTGTCTATTCTGGACTGTGCTTAGCCTCTTGAAGTTCGGTCAGAACCTATTAAGATATCGAAGCTACCTCCTTGTTGGCTTCCTCAGATACTCCATTTTATGGGATCATCTTGTGAAATTCCCTTTGTATTCTCTATAGATCTACTCTCTTTGCTTCCAAACTCTTTACACTTTTCGCGATCTTTAACTTCGAAGTTCCATTGCGGCGGAACCGCGGAAGTTTCTCTCCACCATGCATCCCCAACTACCGATTTTTCCTCTTCGATTTCCAACTAGATCTCTTTCCACCAAATATCAGCATGGTTCTTTTAGTTTTTGTAAACTTAACCCGATCTAGGGTCCTTCTATTTCTTCATACTCAAAATATTCTAGCTCGCTGGATCTTAGTCGATCAACTTCTGGTTCCGCATCTCCAGAATAACCGGGACTTATATTCGGTTTTCCCAATCTTTGAAATGGTTCTTGATCACCGTATCCCCATCTTGATCAATCGCTTCTTTCTTCCTCTCTTCTCGGCGTCCGAATCTTTCTACCTCTTCTTCATCATCACTTCCTCTCCTCCCGGGTTTAACCCTCTTCTCATCTGCTCCTGCAACGCATCAATCTATCTCTAGAGGGCTCTGAAACCCTCAGCCGCTAGTGGATCTCTTCCACCAACATTTTTGCTGCCTCGACCACCTCTAGCACCACTATTCCTACTAGGAATCACTCTTGGAGGCATCTTGAAGATCTTGAACCCACAACCACGTCTTGGTGCAAACTCTGCCTCACCATTGGCGCATCTGTTCACATGTCAAGAAAACTCCGCTTTTGATACCACCCTACTCTAATGAGAAAACCCGAGACACATAATAACACTCAAAAAATAGAGAATAACATTTTATTCAAAAAAAATATGGAACTCTTACATGCAGAGGATCTCAAATCCTTGGGTTTTGTGATAATGCAAATTATAGACTTACAGAAAATTACCCAGATTCCCCTTTCACAGCATGCGAACTCTTTTCCACAAAAAATTACCCAAAAATCTAAAACTAGCCCATAAATAGCCCCCTTTTGGTTTGGAGCCAAAAACAACATATGAGTTATGAGTTTTGGTGGTTTTGCACCAAAATTACAATTTGAAATTCAAATTTAAATTCACATTCAAAAATTAGCACATTTCTAAAATATGCACCAACTTCCGGAAGCCATAACTTTTAATCCGACCGTCGGATCTTCAATGATAATACCTTTTCAGAAATCTCTCAAAAAGACAATTTAATACAAAGTAGGGCCTATGGCATCTATTTTGGTGTTTCTGCAAATTTTTGGGCCCATCTGGAACCGTTTAGTGCCTCAAACTAGACTCAGAAGGTTTTTCAAGGAAAAAAATAGAAACTGGAACTTGAATAACTTTCAAATTGTGAATGATCTTGGCCTGATTCTTTCACCAGACTACTCCTTTTTCCTTCCTGAACCTTCCGATAAATTTCTGTCTTCCCACGCCTTCAAATTCACACCTACTAAAAATAGCAGTTGAGTAGAAAAAGTAGAAAAGCAGTTCTGAAAGTTGGAAACTCTTATTCGACGAAAGGGTATCTAGAAATGTAAAAACATCTACAAGAAGAAAACAACAAGAACATAAATGGAAAGCATTTTTTTTGGGTGATGCAAAATTTCCCTCACACCACTGGATGCTCCTGCATCACATTCAAAACTATATTTTGAGATTGTCTTGTTGAAAATACATGTAAGCTACTACTCGTATCTATAAAAATAAACTTTGATTTCTCCATGTTCTACAATCTCCCTTATAAAATGATAATGGATCTTAATATGCTTGGTTTTTCCATCAAAATCTAGGTTCCTCATTAAGGCTATTAATGATACATAGTCACAATATATAGTTGTACCATCTTCATGTTCCTCCTTGAAGTCTACTAGGATCCTATAAAGCCAAACAAAATGGCATGTTGCCTCAGTCACTAAAATATGCTTATTTTCTATTTGTGGAAAGACAAAGTATGGATTGTTTCTTAGACACCCATGAAATGTTTTTTAGTCCAAGTGGAATATAATTCTCGATGTTCTCTTCCCAACAATTACATTTCTTCCACAATCACAATTATTATATCCAACCAACTCAAACTCACTTGATATAATATTCAAAATATCATAGATCTTGGTGTCATTACATTATGTTAGGATTATCATATTGGCTACTAGTGTATATCCTATAATGTCTCCATAAATCTAGAATTGGGGCTTACTACATGAATTCTATTACACATGATTTCTATTGAATTTATTACACTTCCAACCATGCTATTGTATGGAGTTGGGTTTACATTACTGTTACAATCTTCCTAAGTTTTAGACTTGTGGTTATGTTTATTGGTATCTAGGTTTGCCACTTAGCATTCTATGCCTCTTAAAAAAATTGTGGCATAGATTTTTTTGAAAAATAAAAATACAATGATCCATTTGTTTTACCTTAATTCCAAAGAAATTTTTCCACAAACCTATGTCTATTATTTGGAACTCTCTTTTTGTAGCCTCTTTGAATTCAACAATGAGGGAATCATTATTTCTTAGAAGAGAAAATATAATTTATATACAAGACAACAATTAAAATATCACCATGACTTGTCTTGATGTAAGTTCAAGGCTCGCCACTACTTTTTCTAAAGCCATTGCTCAACAAATATGATTGAATTATGTTGTACCATACTTGAGATGCTTGCTTCATCTTGTAAAATGTTTTTTTATCCTATAAAACTTGTTTTCTTGTTCTACAACTTCATAACTAGGTGCATATTCAAGATTAAAAATATATTTAACTCTCAATAATATTAGTATAATAGAAGATTTTATTAATGATAGGGATTCAATAATAAATAAATAAAAGGATGAGCAATATAAATAGACTATGGACAATAGCAATCAAATCATAATTAGTAAAAAGAATGCATTATTTTTAATGATGTACACTATCTTCAAGATTATATGTATTATTCTTAATTGTTCATTTATTATCTTCGAACACTCTAGATGTCTAGCCTAGAGATAATGTGTATTTATATATTTTTAAAAGAGAGAAAGAATTAGGATTCATTAGTTAGGACATAATAGTTTTCATATTCTTGTTGTAACTATATCAACTATTTAAAATCACTTAGAACATTTCAATCTATGTCATAATAATATAAAATTATGACTTCTTGTTTAGAATCTAAATGCTAATTAGAACAATGATCTTAGCAATTATATTGCAAAAGCTGTCATCCAACACTTCAGAGTTGCAATAGATTTTTGTGACCAAGATCAGCTAATCAAAATTAGGCTACACATTTAGGTTTATCATAATAGAATTTCTAGCCAAAAGATCCAGCTATGATAAAGGAGAAATCATTGATTTTTATTTACAATTTCTAAAATTAGGCAAACTAATAGACTTTCCTCATTGCTACAATGTGGTAGGTTAAAAAAAAAGTAGAAACATGTTTCTCCTATCATTCATGTATATGTACATAGTGGGGCTAAGTTTGTCGCTGCAATTTGTGAATCTAGGAAAGTTCAATGGAAACTTGACACATACACTACGAATGATGGACAAAAGCTGCCGCTATTTGGAACTCGAACCACTCATTCAATGTAGGGGAGAGGACCCAGTAGTTGTGCACTCTAACTTCGTGCTTCTAATTATCCTACGTGGAAATTTCAAATCACTCCCAATTTTTTACAGCAGCTTACTTGGCAAGTCCCCTGCTTATAACTTTCGTTTCAGGGCCACATCATCAAATATGATGCCACATCAGCATGCTTTTTGTCAAGGTGTCTAAAAAGGCCAAAAAAAAAAGTGCTACCAATACTTGTGCATTCACATCATGGATAGTTCAGCGCTGATGTGGCATCACATGATTGGTTACTTTTAGATCAAAAGAATACATTTTGTTTAATTATGGATAGTCAAGTCACAACTATTAGCATTATATAAACAACTACTATCACAACTATTGGGCATTATATTAAAAACTACTATCACAACTATTGGAACATGCTCAACTATTTGGTCCTCTCCCTTAAGTAACCATTTTATATTGCGGATCTCAACTTGAATAATACGTCCAAAAAATTTGTGCCCACAAATGAACAAAAAAGTATGTCAGAAGGTACGAATTATTCAAGCTACTGCCTGGTTCCCTAGCCTAGTTATATCTTGTCAAAATTTTCATACATATACACTTCTATTTTCCACTATTGCAAGCTGGCCGCAGGATAAAACAAATAGCATTTCAAACATGTTATTTTTGTGGTTGAATAGAGTAATTTGAGACATCATTGAAGAGGGCCATCAAAGAAATTGTCAACACTAAGACAAGAGCCAGTACACTGTAAACTGACATAATAAAACAAGAAACCATCACAGGGTTAACCCTTTAACAAGACACTTTGGCATATTTTTTTTTACTTCAATCTCTGTAAATAATAGTAATAAAACTAAAAATCATGGCTTAACTTTTTAACAAGACACTTGGAAATTTCTTGTTATTTCAATCTTTGTAGATAATAATTAAAAAATTAGAACTAATTTTGAATCATTTAGTGTCTACTATTGAGAATTCTAAACAAGAAAATAAAAGCAAATTCAGATTTAAATGAACAATAGTTGTACAAAAAAAAAACATATAATACGGTTCACCTTCAAAGGCTACATCCACAAGAAAAGCACAACAAACTTTGATTTTATTAATTGTTGTTGAAGCTTAAAAAATTACTTTTTATTGCATAATCCACAAATTTTATAATGTTTCCAAAATATGAAGAGAGAAGAAGGAGAAACAAAGAGACAAGTGGAAGGGTAATAGTCCAAGACCATTGGACTTAACATTCAACAATCTCCCATGTTAAGTCCAACCATTGTTGCAAATAATCATGAACAGAGATATCGCCACTTTTCCAAGCTTATTTTCACATCTTGATAAGGCCAAAAGAAGCCCTTCAAAAATCGAACTTCTCTTTTGTGACCACCTTTGTAAGTGCATCTGTCAAATTCAGACTAGTATGTATTTTTTCCAAATGCAAGCTGTACTATTCAAGAACACTCCAAATGAAATGGTATCTCAGCTCTATATGCTTTGTTCTATCGTGAAAGGATGCATTTTTGGAAAAATGTATAACACTATTGATGTCATTGAAAAAAGTGAAAACTTGTTGTTTTCTCCCTAATTCACCCAATAAACATTGCAACCATAACATTTATTTAGCACCTTTGGTGAGTGCAATGTATTCCACTTTAGTAGTAGAGAGTGCAACCACTTGTTGCAATCTAGAAACCCAATGGATTACTACACCCACAAAAGTGAATACATATCTAGTGGTTGATCACTAATTGTCCAAGTCATTGGCCATATTGGAGTCAACACAACTGATTTGAATTTCCTTTCAAATATCTCAAAATCTATTTAACTTACTAATAAATTTTACCTAGTTTTCTCATATACCTACTGACTACTCCCAATTCATGAGCAATGTCAAGTTTTGTGCAAACCATTACATACACGAGACTCCACCAGTAGAGGAATAAGGCACTATTTGGATACACTCTTTTTCTTCTAGTGTCTTTGGAGACATGTTAGTTGAAAGTTTGAAGTGATCCAAGAGAGTTGTGCTAATAGGCTTAGCATTCTTCATGCCAAATCTATCTAAAATATTTTCAATATATTTTTCTTGTGACAATTTCAATTCTCCTTTTTTCCTATACTTGATGATTTTTGTTGCTGTCATTTTTAGTTACCCCCCTCTAAAAAAAACCCTTCAAAGTACTTAGAAAAAATTAAAAAGGTTGCTTTCATCATTTTTAGACCAAGTTCTCATAACTATATCAGACAACGACATGGTTTTACAACTTTCCTCTTTCTTGACAAGCTTAATTCTATTAAAAATTCATGTGTTGGTCTCTGTGATAATTTATCCATCGTTCAAAAGGACTTTTTAGCCAAGAAATGGAATTGGATGGGTGAAGATCAAAATAATAAAATCTTGGTAGTGTTTCACAAAGTTTTGAAACCTTTATTGATTCCTGATAGGGTTCTCAAAACTCCTTCATTTCTACTTCAATTTTCAAGTTAAGTTGTGAATTATTTGTCTAAGTACTTTTTGTAACAATATGAAGGGGTTAATGAGCATATTAAAGTTTTAAAATTGTTTATTAAAGCAACATAATAACAATTTTTCATAACAATGGCATACTTTGAAGCATTTCAGGAACCTATTTAGAAATGGGTAACTAGTACATCTAAGGCTAAAAATTACTTCATTATCAAGAATGCATTTACAAAAAGGAAAGTTTATTCCAAGTAAAAAAGTATTTCATCCATTCACCATGAGCATAAATAATGTTAGTGTGAATATTTTTCACCTTCTTAAGTTTACTTAGGCTTAATAATGCATTGGTTATTTAGGTAGTTTTTTCCCATGCTAGGTAGTTTTGTCACCCGTCACCCATTTTCATGCCTTTATACTTGGCACTTTTGTAAATTATGTATAATCATGTCTTAATGCATTCCTTTTCACTCTTGGTGAAATAGCTTCTCCCGTTGCTTCTTTCTTTTCATTAAGGTTTATTTTGGTGTGAAGTTGCTCCTGGGTGCTTTAACATGGTATCATAGGCTATCTACTGCAACCATCCTCCAAGCTGAGAGTTTTCGTTGGGAAAGAATTGAGGCTTTGCTAATTGGCAGAGGATATTTTGTGCATTGAAGGCATACACTTTTGGTGCTTTGGAGGAACAAATTTCCTTTTTTTGGTGGCACTAGGCATTAATTTGTTGTTGGAGGCAGCAAGTCTCTTAATCCAAGTGTATGAGGAAATTTTTTTGTAGTGAATTAGTGGTTGTGAATCTCAGTTTGGAGGGGGGAATTAATCTTTTCCAGCCATTTTTCCTATTGCTGGTGAATGTATTTGAATGTTCAATTTACTTCTGACAATGTGTGGTGGAATTTTTCTAAGCAAAAATAAGAGCCAAAATTCCTTTGTTTCTGGGCGTGAATCGTATCTTTGAGAGGCATTTTTTTTTCTATTTGAAGTATGTGATTAAGTTTTGAAGAGGCATGCTTTTCTCCTTGCTAGAGAAGCCCGATCTTTTGTTCAAAAGGAAACAATTTGAACAGAGAGCATTTGTTGTATTGAAGGGCCAATTTTCTTTTGTTTGAAGGAACGATAATGGTAGAAGGATCAATTTTCTTTATTGTGTTCTTCATTTCCTAAGAATGATTGATTGAAGGAGAGCCATGAAAAAAGTTGTCACTTGCAATTTTTTTTGGTGGCTATGAATCAATTCCTAAGATGTCACATTTTTTCTCCTAAGGCATGATGTTGTTCTCTATTGTAAGGGTAGATTGATTACTATTGTTTGGAGGCCCAATTTTGTGCTGGGAGGTGTGATTTACATCCATAGCTAGGGTTTCCTTCTTTCTTTGGTGTAAAAAATTCACTTTTTTACTTGGATGCACACTTTTGTCCCACATTGGTGAGATTTCTACAAAAATTGGTTTTTTTATACTCTGGTGCCTTCATTGCTTTGTGAGTCAGGCTCACATGGAGATTTTGGTGGTGACCTGATCATTAATCTTTCATGGAGAGGTTGGTGGTGCAATTTGGTGATTTTGTTACATGGTATGAAAGAGCTGCTCTTCTTTTTGAAAAAAATTCCATCAATTGCAAGTGTTGTAGCAAATTTTTTTGCTATCTATTGTTAGTATCTTGCTTTAATCTAGTGTTTTCTTGGTAAAAGTTTGTTTTGGGGAATTACAAATTGTTGGTTCTATTCATTTTTGGGGGTATTAGTAGTATATTGGTCCCTTTTTGTTCATTTGCAAACCATGTCAGAATTGAAAATTAACTCTGCACAACTACCACACATGAAATATTAAGATGACACAATTGTTGCAATCTCAAGGTCTTTGGAAAATGTTGGATGTTGAACAACCCAAGTTCACTAAGGACTTTGAGAAGTTTTTCCTTCACAACAAAATGGATGAGGTGAGAGGACTCATACACCTCCATGTTTCTAATAATTTATTGTTTCATATTGTAGTGTACAATAGCCAAAGAGGTGTGGGATAAGCTTGCTAAGTTGCTTGGAAAGGTCAATCAATTCAAGATCTTGGAAATCAAAGTCAATCTCAATTCTCTCTCCAGATGCCTTTCCCACTATTCAAGACTTCCTTGCATAGTTCAAGCTGATTCTATCATAGTTGAAAGGATGTGGTCATGCCAACACAGATAAAGAGTGTATCTTCTTGATCATGTCTAAGTTGTGTGGTGCATTTTCAATATTTGCTTCCACCTTCTATTCTACAATGGACATTATGGGAGATGCTTATCAAATTCCTTCCTTTTATGTGTTCTATGATTGATTAGCTTGGAAACAAGCCAAGTTTATCTATATGGATGCTCTTCCTAAGAGTCATGCCTTGATGGCTCAATCTTCCAAGGGAAAGGGTAAGAATAAGAAGAAACATAAGACAAATTCTCCTTAAGGTGGTGAGAATCCCTCCAAGCCTAAGGAGAAGAATGATTAGAAGACTACACCCTACTCCTTCTTCTAACTCAAGAGAATCATCTTTCAAGTCTAAGAAGAAGGAGAATTGTTCTTTCTATGGAAAATCAGTGCATAATGATGCACATTACTTTGTGAGGATCGCAACATTGGAGGAAGCTATGAAGAAGCACAACATTACCATGCTGAAGTCCTCTTCCTTGGGAAAATGCCAAGCCCTTGCAACGAGAGGTTTTTCCTCTACCCATGATGGTTGGATTCTTTATTTTGGTGCCTCACATCACTTGACTCCTGATGTGGATCTTCTTGATTATCTCTCTGATAGTCATACTACTCACATTGCAGTTGGAGACTCTTCTTAGATTCTTGTTTTAGGGATAGGCTTAGTTCAAATGCAAGATGGTTACATTGGTGATGTTCTTATTGTTCCTGATATTTTATAGAATCTACTCTCCATTTATTAGATTTGTTAGCATGGTGATGAAAGGCTTGTTGAGTTTTCTCCCAGTGATGTGACTATTCGAGAGTTGGAGAATCTTGAGAAGGTTGTTGCTACTGGAGTAGTTGATCATAGAGCCCGTTTGTATAAGTTTGATGGATTTAATCCTTCATTAGGATCATCCTTTATTACTTATATGTAGATTATGTGAGTAGGGTATGGCATGAGTGGTTGGTAACTTGAATTATATAGATATCTCCAGCAGATGAGCACGTAGAACTTGGTGATTGGTGTGCCTCATATCTCTTGTTCTGATGGGGTTTTCTGAGGTTGTGTACTTGGGAAACATCATCGAGATCCATTTCCAAAAGGTATGTCCAAACGTGCTTCGAAACCCCTTGAGTTGGTGCATAGTGATCTTATGTCATTTTCCACTCCATTTTTGGGGGCCAAGTATGTGCTTACCTTCATTGATTATTTCTCTTGCCACATTTGGGTGTAATTTTTGAAGTACACGGATGAGGTTTTTCACTTCTTCATGACATTCCTTGCATTCATGGAGAAGCAATCAGGATATTCCCTTCAGAAGATTTGCACAGATAATGGGAGGGAGTATGTCAACTAGGCATTCCATGACTTCTATAGTGCTTGAGGTATTCTACATCAACACATAGTGCCATACACTTCGTAGAAAAATGGTGTGGTTGAGAAAAAGAACAAAACCTTATAGGAGATAGCCAATTGCATGATCCAATCTAGGTCCATGACTCCATATTTTTGGGCAGAGGCTGTCAATTGTGCTAACTACATTTAGAATGGTATTCCTCACAAGGCAATGCAAAATATGAATCTTGAGGAGGCTTGGTCTCATGTCAATCCTAAGGTCTCCTAGTTCAGAGTATTTGGTAGTGATGCATGTATATTCATTCTAATAGGGAGGCAAAAATAAATGGAGAAGAAGACTTAGCGGTTCATCTTCGTTGGCTACTGCATGAGGATGTGAAGGGTTATCATTTGTTTGATCCCATCACTTGAGAGGTACATTTTCATTATGTTGTTCATTTTGATGAATATTTCATTCTAAATGATTCTCCATCACCAGCCTCTACCTGCCTTCTTCCCAGTTCTTCAGAGGATGTTTTGTTTCCTATTGTTGATAATGATGGTATTTATATTATTGTTGACATAACTCCATCTTTTTCTGAGCTTACACCCACATAGCCTCTTTGTGCTCACACTCTTCTTAAGGAGGTCATTTCTCATGTAGGTTATCCCACCACTTCTCACCACACTTGTTATTAGACTTTAGGTATCATTCTTTTGAGTCATGCAATTTTTACTGATTCTCAAAAAAAATTAGATGCTTTAGGTGTTCTAGAGTGGGATAGTGTTATGGCATAGGAATTTTCTTCTTTGATGAAGAATCATACTCGGGATCTTGTTCCTATTTCTAAGGGAAGAAATTTGGCTCAGTGCAAGTGGATGTATCATACTAAACCATAGATTTTTGGAGTAGGAGGCTCTCTTACACTTCTAGGGTTTCACACCTACAAGGAGAAAGGAATCCCAAAAAGCTTGATGGCTCACTCAAGAATATTCCCTTGAGATTCCAATGAAAAGGTGATTGAAATTTGTCTAAGGGGAATGTCCTAGGTACAAAGAACTGATAAAAGTAATTGAATACTAATGCAAAACTAATGAAATGCAAATTTCTTGAAAACACACTGTAATATGCAAAATGAACTAAAAATGCAAGTAAATTGTAACAAAAATTAATGACATCGAAGAGGTGCACCTGGAAATTGGAAAGTGATGGAGAGGAGCTCTAAAATCTTGCAGAATTCACTATTCAAACCTATTGGGACACTTACGCCAAGCTAGGTGACTTAGTCCTATTTCGAGGAAATTTTGTCGGAACAAGTTTCAGATAAAAGGGTACTCAAAATTGCAGAAACCAATTTCCAGGCTTGGTAGTGGGACTAATTCACCACTGATGGTGAATTATTCCACTTCCAGATTTCAATAAATTCAAAGGTTCCATATGTAGCTCCTAGTCTACTCTTCAGTTCATGATAGGTTTCCATATCTGAAACTGCAAAATTTGACCTGTAGGTGTTCTTCAAGCTTATCTTAGGGCTTTGCTAACTTTGAATGACTTTGATGAATTTTTGAAAACTTTTTAAACCTTGATCTTTGAGAAATCTACACACAAGGCCTGCAAAACATATGCAAAGAGGGGGAAAAGTGTTAAGGGTTAGTGAATAGGGGTTTTCCTTGGTCAAACCTTGATTTGGTA
>VDFB02287200.1:0-20763 GCA_007258455.2 Sequoia sempervirens
CCAAAGACTGGCACGTCTTATCCATTTCCCAAACCACATGCTGAGATTCCTCTGGTGCTAGGTAATGGAAAGTAGAACCGTATACAAGAACCATATTTATTCATCAATTTTGCTTAGACGAGTCTATTAATCTTTCCATTAAGATTCATGAAGCTATGAAAGTAGTTCTAGATAATAATCAGATTCTTTTTTGCTCTCGTACATTACGTATTCTGCGCATTTAGCTCTAAAGTAGTTGGATTATTCTCTAAAGCAAACAGTCTTTGCAGGAAAGTGAACCACCACCAATTTTTTAATCATTCTTCAGCTATTAATAAGCTGTCAGACTGAATACAGAGAAAGATAAGAAGTGCAGTCTGGACTATGCTGCAGAAAAGTGAGGCACAACAATGAAGCAAAGTTCTAACTAGTGTTCGCATATTTCTTTGAGCTATCTTTTTGAAAAACTAGATTTATAGGAGAATCTAGCAAAACTTTTTTTAATTTTCAGAGGATAATCTAGCTATCTTTTAATTTTCTTTCTAACTATCATAGGAATATCGGTAAAACTGAACCATTTTAAGATGTTGTCTTTATAATTTCCCTTTTCCAGTTTTCAATAGTTAACCTCTTATTAGCAAGATAGTATAGTTTAACTCATATATTGGCTAAACCCATCTTTAATGTTTTATTAGGCAATCTCATCTTTTAATCTGGTTAAGAATATCTAAAGTTTAGTATTGAAAGGATGTTTGTAATTTTCTTATGTAAGAGTTTTTTAATTAAAATAATTGTCATTTTAAATATGATTTTGTTGAGTAGTTAGAAAATTATTTTTTAAGATGTAAAATATTTATAAATGAGTTTTTTTTTATTGTGTGTTAAAATTTTCCTTTTCTTTAATTATTTTGTATTGATATATTTTTTAAATGCAAACTTACTTTTAAAGTTATGATTATTTTTCATTTTTTAATTGTAATGGTGAAATGTGCATTTATCCATATTAATTTTCATTTAGTTCTATATTCATTTTGACATGTTATCATGATTTTGACCATTTCTAATACATTTTCATGCATATTTCAACACATGACATTTATTGTATCCGAAAAGCTGATTGTCTACATAAAAATTATTGTTCCTTGATCTTAGATCCATGGGATTGATCCCAGATCTATAAAACTAACCTTTGAGTTTTAAAATTTAGTCAACTCCCTCCTATTTTGTTTTTAGCTTGAGCTAACTTAGTACATGTTTTGCATGATTATTATTGAATGGTGTTATTTAAAAACATTCATTTCTATGCTAATTTACACCTTAGTAATATCAAGTATTCATTGAACAATGATTTTGCATAGGTGGAATAGTTTATTAGAGGACCACATTAATTGATGTGCTAAAATTAACATCATTACTTTAAAATCATCATCTAAGAGATTTGCAGACTTGCTATCTTTCAATTTTTAACACAATTGTAAAGTTAGTCTATTTGTTGACGACTTCTTTAAGATATTCTCAAATACTTTCAATACTTGACAACTTGTAAGAAATAGACATTCCAATTAACTAAAGAGTAAGCGTTTAGAATCAATAAGATTAAGTTCATGAGCTAAGAGATAGATCCATTCTTGTCATATAATCCCAAATTGACAACTTCCATCCAAACATAACAACAATTCAATATGAAATTTTAAATAATAAGATCAACCAATCTTTCTATTTTTCTATACCAAAAAAATTTAAATATATATGCATTATTAAAATTATTCATCTCCATCATTCTCAAAACTAATTAACTTTATTCCTATACATCTAGTTTCGAAGCCCAATATTTAATAATATAATATTATCAGTTCCATAGATCATGGAATATTTAAAGCAGATTAATTTATACCGGATCACAATCATTTCATTTCCGAGTGTTATGGTCATACAGTGTATTGCTGCTTTAAAAAAGTATTTTCTTATTTTCTTATTTTTATATGATTATGTTTAATATATTATCGAGTGGAATCCTTTCATATATCACGTTTACTTTAAATTTTAAATTGAAATAGCAATAATATATTGTAATCTAAAAGGTTAATGCTATATATGTAAAGTGTTGCGTGTGATTTTCAATAGGGAATGAGCTTACAATTCAGAGTTTTCCATCTTTTATACTCTTCCTTTATGCATTTAGTAATAGTTCTAATTGCTTGAAAAAAAACCAATGAAATCGAACAGGGCAGTGGTGGGACAGGGATCCCGTCGAAGTTGAAGCTATGTTAAATCTTTCTGGAGGTGCGCCGAATATTTCGAACGCTTTCACTATAAATGGACAGCCAGGAGACCTCTATTCCTGCTCAAAGTCAGGTACCAATTTTATTTTGTTCAAAAAGGTTTTCAATTCAATTCCGTACAACTATTCATTTACATTGTTTTCAGTGGATGGGCAGCACATTAGTTGAATCCAGAAACGAACACTGTGAATTCAACTAAGGCACACCCAATTTCGTTTCTCACTAAACAAAATCAACACTGGAAACAAGTTGAGCAATGAAATTTTATGTATGCAGGAACAACAAATTTCTATGTAGAACAGGGGAAAACCTACCTTCTTCGCATCGTCAATGCTGCAGTCAATAATCACCTCTTTTTCAAGATTGCATCACACAATCTCACAGTGGTATCCGCGGATGCCTCCTACACAAAGCCATACACAACTGACATTCTCTTCTTAACATCTGGTCAGACCACAGACGTTCTTCTCACAGCCAATCAAGTGAAAGCCAAATACTATATTGCGGCCAAAGCATACACTACACAAGCTGAAGGAGAGTTTGATAACACTACAACAACCGCCATTATGAGCTACGTGGGATCTAATTTATCTGCCACTCCAATCTTTCCAGACCTTCCAATATACAACGACACTGCAACTGTGACCACATTTAGCCGAGCATTAAGAAGCCTGGCTTCAAAGGAGCATCCGGTGGACGTTCCCAAGACTATAGACGACAGTAGCCTCATAACCGTAGGACTCGGTTTATTTCCTTGTGCCGCCGGCGAGATCTGCGAGGGCCCTAACACTACCAGAGTGACAGCCAGTATGAATAATGTGTCTTTTGTGCTGCCAGAAGTTGCCATTCTGCAAGCTTATCACTACAATGTTAAAGATGTCTTTACCTACGACTTTCCCTCACATCCACCAGTTGTTTACAATTATACTGGCGATGTATCCAAAACTCTGTGGGCGCCAATTACCGGCACAAAAGTGAAAGTCATTGATTATAATGCCACAGTTCAAATAGTGTTCCAGGGAACCAGCATCTTCCAAGAAGACAACCATCCAATGCATATTCATGGGTACGACTTCTATGTGGTAGGAGAGGGTTTTGGTAATTATAACAATAAAACAGATCCACTCTCTTTCAACCTGGTTGATCCGCCGCAACGAAATACTGTGGGAACTCCTGTCAATGGATGGACTGCTGTCAGATTCAAAGCTAGCAATCCAGGTAATAAACAGAATGACAATTCTCTCATGGTTGTAGATATGATATATGACTTTAAATTGAAATTTGGAAAATGTGTATGGAGTACTGAAGGATTGTTCCATTTGTGCAGGTGTTTGGTTCATACATTGTCACTTTGATGATCATGTAACATGGGGGTTGGCAATGACCTTTATAGTGAAGAACGGTCCCAGTATATTCGAAAGTTTGAAGGCTCCTCCTCCTGATCTCCCCGAATGCTAGAGCAAATTATGTCAGAATATTCACTTTGGTGTTGTTCACCATAGCGTGCTACGTATTTTATTTAGAGGCAATATCTAAATTAATTCGTCCATAAGATTTAGTGAGTGATGTATAGTATTAAAAAGCTAAATTAATTCGTTCATAAGATTTAGTGAGCGATGTATAGTATTAAAAAGCTAAGGATAAAGATTATTCTTATCTTTTTAGTACAAATATTATGAACACAAATATATTATGAACAGTATTTTGTTTGTGTTTTATTCTATTATGAATATTTATTGGGAGCATTTTATTTAGGAGCAATATCTAAATTAATTTGTTCATAAGATTTATTGAGTGATGTATTGTATTAAAAAGTAAGGATAAAGCTTATCCTTATCTTTTTAGTACAAATATATTATATTATGAAGAGTATTTTGTTTGTGTTTTATGGTATTAGGAATATTTATTGAGAGCATTTAAAAGAAACTATGTTTTAAAAAATAATTATAGAGATCATATTTTATATTGTTTGTTAGAAAATCAAAATATATAAGAATACAAAAATTTTAAGAGACAATAACTTTTTGAAATTAAAAATATATATATTCTATTTATATAAAAAAAGTTTATAAAAGATATTCACAAATAAATTATTAAAAAATATAAAATAGTTCTACTTGATGTTCCACATGCTCTCTTTGAAATTGCTAGATCTATTCACCTTTTTGGAGTTGTTGGTGTGTTCTTCCTTGTACTTATAGTTATTGTGTTTAACCTCTCTTCTATTCTCTAAATTTTTTCTACTAACTACTCAATTCTTCTTCTTTTTCTATAATTATTTTAGTTTTTTTAATTGGTAATATTTTTCTTCAAAATTCTTTGTCATTCAAAAATACTCAAATTCAAACATAAGGATTTGAGCTTCTAAAAATAAACACTCCCTCTTAATCTTGAAGTTGTTTGATGTTCATTATAAATTTTTGGAGCTAAACTATGCATTTTTGGAGCTGTTGAGAGTTAACCATATGAGACTTTAAGATCCAAGTGTGAAGGCTCTAGAGTTACTACTACTATATTCATGATGACGAAACTACTTCTTGGACATTCTGACAAGGGAGCAAACCCGAGACATAGAATAACACTCACAAAATAGAGAATAATATTTTATTCAAAAAAATATGGAACTCTTACATGTAGAGGATCTCAAATCCTCATGCTCTATGATACATGCAAATTACAGACTTACAGAAAATTACCCAGATTCCTGTTTCGCAGCATGTGAACTCTTTTCCACAAAAAGTTACCCAAAAATCAGAAACTAGCCCATAAATAGCCCCCTTTCGGTTTGGAGCCAAAAACAACATCTGAGTTATGAGTTTTGGTGGTTTGGTGCCAAAATTACAATTTGAAATTCAAATTTAAATTCACATTCAAAAATTAGCACATTTCTAAAATATGCACCAACTTCCGGAAGCCATAACTTTTAATCTGACTGTTAGATCTTCAATGATAATACCTTTTTAGAAAGCTCTCGAAAAGACGATTTTGCACAAAGTAGGGCCTATGGCATCTACTTTGGTGTTTCAATAAATTTTTGGGCCCATCCAGAACCGTTTAGTGCCTCAAACTGAACTCAAAAGGTTTTTCAGGGCAAAAAATAGAAACTGGAACTTGAATAACTTCCAAACCGTGAATGATCTTGACCTGATTGTTTTGCGAAACTACTCCTTTTTCCATCTTGAACCTTCCCATTAATTTATATCTTCCCATGCCTTTAAATTCACACCTGCTAAAAATAGCAATTGAGTAGAAAAAACATAAAAGCAGTTCTAAAAGTTGGAAACTCTTATTCGACGAAAAGGGTATCTAGAAATGCAAAAACATCTATAAAAAGAAAACAACAGGAACATAAATGGAAAGCATTTTTTTGGGTGATGCAAGATTGCCCTCACACCACTGGATGCTCCTGCATCAGACACCTAGAGTAATTTGAGAAGTGACCTGTCACGTCTCAGATGGTTGAGGAAAACCCAAATGGTCAACCTCTGCCTTAGACAACTAGGATGAATCTTCGACAGGCCTTCCTCTCCACTTCACCAAATATTCTTCATATTGCTTGTTTCTGGTACTCCTTCCCAAACAGCTATCCAGGATTTCTTCAATCTGCTCCTTCTAAGAAATTGGTGCTAGAATGCCACACTGTTCCATTATTGGTACTTCCTTGGCACCACCTTCATGATACTTTGTCAAATCTAAAATATTAAACATAGAGGAAATGTTGACTCCATCCGACACCTCTACCTCATATTCATTCCCTGATTCATGTCTCTTCAAAATTTTACAGGGACCAAACTTCTTCATCTTCAATTTGCTATAGGTTCCCGTAGGAAACCTTTCTTTCCTCTAGTGGACCATCACTTCATCACCAATCTGAAACTCCTTATACCTCCTCTTTTGATCTGCCTTAGCCTTACACTACATATTCATCTTGTTAATATGTTCTCTTACCTTCTCATGTATATCCTTGATGTGCTCTACAAAGTATTTCGCTTTAGCACTAGTCTTCTTCTCTTGGTCTATCTTCCTCAATTCTAGAGCAGTCTTGGGACTGCCTCCATACACAATCTGGAATGGTGATCTACCAGTGCTTCTGTTGACATAATTGTTGTAAGAAAATTCTACCTGGGGTAAGATCAAGTCCCATCCCTTAGGTTTATCTCCTACCAAACATGTCAGTAGGTTACCCAGACTTCTGTTCACAACCTCAGTCTGCCCATCAGTTTGTGGATGGTGTGTGAATCAACTTCAACTTTGTCTTCAAATTTTTCCACAAGGTCCTCCAAAAGTATCCCACAAACTTGGTATCACGATTTGAGACTATACTCTTTGGCAAACCATGTAGTCTCACCACTTCTCTAAAGAACAAGTCAGCAATGTGGACTGCATCATGGGTCTTCTGGCATGGGATGAAATGTGCCATCTTCGAAAACCTATCAACTACCACAAATGTTGAATCATTCCCTCTCTGTGTCCTTGGCAAACCAAGAACAAAGTCCATACTTATATCCTCCCACAACCTTCTGGTACAGGTAAGGGTTGATACAACCCAGTATTCTAGCTCACTCCTTTAGCCATCTGACATACCCTGCAACTCTGCACAAACTTCTTCACATCTTTATGATAAATTCATACACACAATACTTGGCACCGGGATAATGGCAGGCAATGGTCTTATCCCACTAAAAATGTCCCGCCATTCCTCCACTGTGCTTTCTCCTTTATCGCCCTCCTCATGGAACTCCTTGGAATACACAACTGACTTCCCTTAAACAACATGCCATCTTGGATGATGAAATCCAGCCACTTCATCATGTCAACTATAACAGGCTCCTTGCAAGCTTTCCAAGCCTCTGTGAAATCAGAATCTTCAGGGTACAATGTTTTGAGTTCATTGAACCTAACCACTTCAATCTACATCTTTGTCAACAATGTTTTCCTCCTACTTTAGGCATCTGCAACCCTATTCGACTTGCCAATTCTATGCTTTAAAACAAAGGTATAGCTTTGCAAAAAATTCTGTACTCCATTTCATATGCCTCTCGACACTTTCTCCTTGACTACCGCACTGTGAATGCTTGATGATCAAGAACAAAAAAAATTCCTTCCAAGAATAAATAATGTCTCTATTTCTTTTAATGCTTGAATTATTGCATAAAATTCCTGATCATATACATAGTACTTTCTCTTTGCATGATTTAAATTTTCACTGAAATAGGCAGTGGGCTTACCTTCTTGACTCATCACTGCTCCAATGGCACAACCACTAGCATCACAATCCACCTAAAACACCTTATTAAAATCTAGGAGGGCTAAAATTGGTTGCTCTGTCACCTTCTACTTCAACAAATCAAAACTCTTCGCTACTCCAAGATCTAATTTGAACTATTTTCTTCTGGCCCCTCCCTCATTGTTTTAGTCAGGGGTCCACAAATACTACTGAAGTTTCTAGTGAACTTTCTATAAAAACTAGCCAAACCATGGAAAGATCTCACCTCGATAGTAGTTCTTAGGGTAGGCCATTCCAGAATATCCTTCACCTTCTCTGGGTCCATCTTGAGACTCACAAGACAAACCCTCAAGTACACTAATTCCTTCTTTTACAAACTACACTCTTCTCGCATTAATCAACATTTTTTCTTCTCTCAACTTTTCAAAGACTCTCCTCACTTAATATGCATCAAATGCTCACCTGTGACTTACTGATATTAAAATATCATCTAAGTACAATGACAAAATTTTACAAACTCTTTCAACAAGCATTCTCGCTCATGAGAGCCACAATGAATGTGCTTTGATGCATTGGCATAGCCAAAAAGGCATAACTAACCACTCAGATAGGCCCTCCTTTTGGTCTTGAAGGCAATCTTCCATTCATCACCCTCTCGAAACTGGATCTGGTGATATCCGCTCTTTAGATCAATCTTCGTGAAGTACTGTGCTCCACTCAAACAGTCTATCAGGTCATCCATCATTGGAAAGGGAAATTTGTACTTGATTGTTATCTTATTTATGGCTCAGAAGTTTATACACATCCTCCACTCCCCATCCTTCTTTGGTGCTAGTACTGTAGGTACTGCACATGGGCTCAGACTCTCTCGAATCAAACCCTTTCTCAACAAATCCTGAACTTGTCTGTTCAACTCCTCATTTTCTGCAGGAGTTATTCTATGAGTTGCCTTATTTGGCAAACTAGCTGCAGGGATCAAGTCAATCTGATGACTGATCTTCCTCATTGGTGGTAAACCCTCAGGTACATTATCAAAAATAATCTCATGAAACTCATCCAATAGTCCAAAAAATTCTACTGGCGCCTTCTCACTATCTTCCTTTTCCATTCTAGGAATCAATGCATAACACATACGCTCATGTTTCATGCCTTCTAAAAATTTTCTTCCCTCAACAAAACAAATTCTAACACTACTACATACCTTTTCTTCATCATTCTTCAGGGGTTTCAACTTATGGCAAACTCCATCCTTCATCAACGAATAAGTGTTTGCATGGCCATCATGTACAACTCACCTATCAAACTGCCATGGCCTCCCCAACAACATGTGACATGCATCCATGGGGATGATATCACAGAGTACCTCATCACAATAACTTCCAATCTTGAACTTCACTAGGCAATGCTCATTGACTAGAACTTTGTGGTCTTTATGCAACAAGGCAATCCGATATGGATGTGGATGTCTTTCCCTTTTCAACTTCAACTTCGTAACCATCTTTTCTAATACTAGGTTATCAGTGCTGCCACTGTCAATAATGACCTCACAACATTTGTCTTCACACTTGCACCTTGTGCAGAACAAATTCTTCCTCTATTTTGGCTCCTTCTCTTCAGTCACCAGGGCTCTTCTAACCACTAGGGCTTCTCCCTTTCAGCATCATCCTAATGCCTCGTGATTGAGCCTCCCTCATCTACATATGTGCAACCCCTTCCATGATCTTCTCGCCTCTGCCTATCCTTTCCTTGGTGTTGTGGACATTCATAGGCTTGATGCCCTCACCACAATGGAAACAAGTTCCCTCTAAAACTACCTCTTTCAGGCCCCAGCCCGCATCTTCCTCGGCCCCCACATCACCACTGCTTTGGATCATGAGGGCAAGAGAAGCATTCTCTAGTTTTCCACCCCACTCCACATCTTCATTTTCCCCTCTTTCTTTATCTCTCATTTCAAATTCCAAAAAGATCTCTCTTCCACTACTCCCTTCCTCGGGCTTTGACCTCCTCGGCCTTTTGGTTTAGTCAATAAATCTTTTGTTCAGCCTTCTCCTCAACTTTCAGAGAAAATTGGTATGCATCCTCAATGGTGGTCATTCTAACCAGGCTTAGCTCCTCTTGAATGCTCGGTCGTAACCCATTAAGATAATGGGATACCTTCTCCTTGTTGGCCTCTGCATGGCCTGTTTTGATGATCAACTTGTGAAAATATTCTGTGTATTCTTTTCATAGACTTACTTCCTTTGCTTCAAACTTGTACTTTTCTCAAAGCATCTAACCCGTAGTCTACTGTATGAATCGGCTGCGCTTTCCACCATGTGATCCCAACATCTTTCCTTTCCCTTCGGGATTTCCAACTAGACCTTCTTCACCAAATATTGGCATGGCTCCTTTTAGCCTTTTTTGCAAACTTAACCCGGACCTAGGTCCCTCTATTTCTTCATACTCAAAATATTCTTTCTAGCTCGTTGATCTAGTCGACAACTCTTCTAGTTCACTTCCGTAATGCACCAAATGACTTCTATTCCGGTCTTTTTCCAAATCTTTGAAATGGCCTCGACAAAATTTCGTGCATCTCATCTTGATCAATTGCTTTTCCTCTTCTATGTCCTAATCTTCTAATTCTCTTCTTCTATCATCACTTTCTCTCTCCTTCCCTGTTTAACCCTCTTCCTCATTTGTTCCCTAATGCATCAATTTATCTCTAGAGGGCTCAAACTCTCAAATTCGCAATGGATCTCTTCCACTCAAAGATTTCTCGGGCCACCTCCGCACCTCACCACTTACTAGGAATAACTCTTGAGGCATCTTTGAAGATCTTGAACTCCATAACCACGGGTCCTCGTGTGCAACCTCAAGGATTGGCGACTGCTCACATGCTCAAGAAAAACCTCGCTCAGTACCAATTGACGAGGGAGCAAAACCTAAGACACATAATAACACTCAAAATAGAGAATAATATTTTATTCAAAAAATATGGAACTCTTACATGCAGAGGATCTCAAATCCTTGGGTTTTGTGATAATGCAAATTATAGACTTACAGAAAATTACCCAGATTCCCCTTTCACAGCATGCGAACTCTTTTCCACAAAAAATTACCCAAAAATCTAAAACTAGCCCATAAATAGCCCCCTTTTGGTTTGGAGCCAAAAACAACATATGAGTTATGAGTTTTGGTGGTTTTGCACCAAAATTACAATTTGAAATTCAAATTTAAATTCACATTCAAAAATTAGCACATTTCTAAAATATGCACCAACTTCCGGAAGCCATAACTTTTAATCCGACCGTCGGATCTTCAATGATAATACCTTTTCAGAAATCTCTCAAAAAGACAATTTAATACAAAGTAGGGCCTATGGCATCTATTTTGGTGTTTCTGCAAATTTTTGGGCCCATCTGGAACCGTTTAGTGCCTCAAACTAGACTCAGAAGGTTTTTCAAGGAAAAAAATAGAAACTGGAACTTGAATAACTTTCAAATTGTGAATGATCTTGGCCTGATTCTTTCACCAGACTACTCCTTTTTCCTTCCTGAACCTTCCGATAAATTTCTGTCTTCCCACGCCTTCAAATTCACACCTACTAAAAATAGCAGTTGAGTAGAAAAAGTAGAAAAGCAGTTCTGAAAGTTGGAAACTCTTATTCGACGAAAGGGTATCTAGAAATGTAAAAACATCTACAAGAAGAAAACAACAAGAACATAAATGGAAAGCATTTTTTTTGGGTGATGCAAAATTTCCCTCACACCACTGGATGCTCCTGCATCACATTCAAAACTATATTTTGAGATTGTCTTGTTGAAAATACATGTAAGCTACTACTCGTATCTATAAAAATAAACTTTGATTTCTCCATGTTCTACAATCTCCCTTATAAAATGATAATGGATCTTAATATGCTTGGTTTTTCCATCAAAATCTAGGTTCCTCATTAAGGCTATTAATGATACATAGTCACAATATATAGTTGTACCATCTTCATGTTCCTCCTTGAAGTCTACTAGGATCCTATAAAGCCAAACAAAATGGCATGTTGCCTCAGTCACTAAAATATGCTTATTTTCTATTTGTGGAAAGACAAAGTATGGATTGTTTCTTAGACACCCATGAAATGTTTTTTAGTCCAAGTGGAATATAATTCTCGATGTTCTCTTCCCAACAATTACATTTCTTCCACAATCACAATTATTATATCCAACCAACTCAAACTCACTTGATATAATATTCAAAATATCATAGATCTTGGTGTCATTACATTATGTTAGGATTATCATATTGGCTACTAGTGTATATCCTATAATGTCTCCATAAATCTAGAATTGGGGCTTACTACATGAATTCTATTACACATGATTTCTATTGAATTTATTACACTTCCAACCATGCTATTGTATGGAGTTGGGTTTACATTACTGTTACAATCTTCCTAAGTTTTAGACTTGTGGTTATGTTTATTGGTATCTAGGTTTGCCACTTAGCATTCTATGCCTCTTAAAAAAATTGTGGCATAGATTTTTTTGAAAAATAAAAATACAATGATCCATTTGTTTTACCTTAATTCCAAAGAAATTTTTCCACAAACCTATGTCTATTATTTGGAACTCTCTTTTTGTAGCCTCTTTGAATTCAACAATGAGGGAATCATTATTTCTTAGAAGAGAAAATATAATTTATATACAAGACAACAATTAAAATATCACCATGACTTGTCTTGATGTAAGTTCAAGGCTCGCCACTACTTTTTCTAAAGCCATTGCTCAACAAATATGATTGAATTATGTTGTACCATACTTGAGATGCTTGCTTCATCTTGTAAAATGTTTTTTTATCCTATAAAACTTGTTTTCTTGTTCTACAACTTCATAACTAGGTGCATATTCAAGATTAAAAATATATTTAACTCTCAATAATATTAGTATAATAGAAGATTTTATTAATGATAGGGATTCAATAATAAATAAATAAAAGGATGAGCAATATAAATAGACTATGGACAATAGCAATCAAATCATAATTAGTAAAAAGAATGCATTATTTTTAATGATGTACACTATCTTCAAGATTATATGTATTATTCTTAATTGTTCATTTATTATCTTCGAACACTCTAGATGTCTAGCCTAGAGATAATGTGTATTTATATATTTTTAAAAGAGAGAAAGAATTAGGATTCATTAGTTAGGACATAATAGTTTTCATATTCTTGTTGTAACTATATCAACTATTTAAAATCACTTATAACATTTTAATCTATGTCATAATAATATAAAATTATGACTTCTTGTTTAGAATCTAAATGCTAATTAGAACAATGATCTTAGCAATTATATTGCAAAAGCTATCATCCAACACTTCTGAGTTGCAATAGATTTTTGTGACCAAGATCAGCTAATCAAAATTAGGCTACACATTTAGGTTTATCATAATAGAATTTCTAGCAAAAAGATCTAGCTATGATAAAGGAGCAATCATTGATTTTTATTTACAATTTCTGAAATTAGGCAAACTAATAGACTTGCCTCATTGCTACAATGTGGTAGGTTAAAAAAAAAGTAGAAACACGTTTCTCCTACCATTCATGTATATGTACATAGTGGGGCTAACTTTGTCGCTGCAATTTGTGAATCCAGGAAAGTTCAATGGAAACTTGACACATACACTACAAATGATGGACAAAAGTTGCCGCTATTTGGAACTCGAACCACTCATTCAATGTAGGGGAGAGGACCCAGTAGTTGTGCACCCTAACTTCACGCTTCTAATTATCCTACGTGGAAATTTCAAATCACTCCCAATTTTTTACAGCAGCTTACTTGGCAATTCCCCTGCTTATAACTTTTGTTTCAGGGCCACATCATCAAATATGATGCCACATCAGCATGATTTTTGTCAAGGTGTCTAAAAAGGCCCAAAAAAAAAGTGCTACCAATACTTGTGCATTCACATCATGGATAGTTCAGCGCTGATGTGGCATCACATGATTGGTTACTTTTAGATCAAAAGAATACATTTTGTTTAATTATGGATAGTCAAGTCACAACTATTGGCATTATATAAACAACTACTATCATAACTATTGGGCATTATATTAACAACTACTATCACAACTATTGGAACATGCTCAACTATTTGGTCCTCTCCCTTAAGTAACCATTTTATATTGTGGATCTCAGCTTGAATAATACGTCCAAAAAATTTGTGCCCACAAATGAACAAAAAAGTTAGTCAGAAGGTATGAATTATTCAAGCTATTGCCTGGTTCCCTAGCCTAGTTATATCTTGTCAAACTTTTCGTACATCTACACTTCTATTTTCCACTATTGCAAGCTGGTCGCACGATAAAACAAATAGCATTTCAAACATGTTATTTTTGTGGTTGAATAGAGTAATTTGAGACATCATTGAAGAGGGCCATCAAACAAATTGTCAATAATAAGACAAGAGCCAGTACACTGTAAACTGACATAATAAAACAAGAAACCATCACAGGGTTAACCCTTTAACAAGACACTTTGGCATATTTTTTTTTACTTCAATTTTTGTAAATAATAGTAATAAAACTAAAAATCATGGCTTAAGTTTTTAACAAGACAATTGGAAATTTCTTGTTATTTCAATCTTTGTAGATAATAATTAAAAAATTAGAAATAATTTTGAATCATTTAGTGTCTACTATTGAGAATTCTGAACAAGAAAATAAAAGCAAATTCAGATTTAAATGAACAATAGTTGTACAAAAAAAAACATATAATACGGTTCACCTTCAAAGGCTACATCTACAAGAAAAGCACAACAAACTTTCATTTTATTAATTGTTGTTGAAGCTTACAAAATTACTTTTTATTGCATAATCCACAAATTTTATAAAGTTTCCAAAATATGAAGAGAAAAGAAGGAGAAACAAAGAGACAAGTGGAAGGGTAATAGTCCAAGACCATTGGACTTAACATTCAACAATCTCCCATGTTAAGTCCAACCATTGTTGCAAATAATCATGCATAGAGATATCGCCACTTTTCCAAGCTTATTTTCACATCTTGATAAGGCCAAAAGAAGCCCTTCAAAACTCGAACTTCTCTTTTGTGACCACCTTTGTAAGTGCATCTTTCAAATTCACACTAGTATGTATTTTTTCCAAATGCAAGTTGTACTATTCAAGAACACTCCAAATGAAATGGTATCTCAGCTCTATATGCTTTGTCCTATCGTGAAAGGATGCATTTTTGGAAAAATGTATAACACTATTGATGTCATTGAAAAAAGTGAAAACTTGTTGTTTTCTCCCTAATTCACCCAATAAACATTGCAACCATAACATTTATTTAGCACCTTTGGTGAGTGCAATGTATTCCACTTTAGTAGTAGAGAGTGCAACCACTTGTTGCAATCTAGAAACCCAATGGATTACTACACCCACAAAAGTGAATACATATCTAGTGGTTGATCACTAATTGTCCAAGTCATTGGCCATATTGGAGTCAACACAACTGATTTGAATTTCTTTTCAAATATCTAAAAATCTATTTAACTTACTAATAAATTTTACCTAGTTTTCTCATATACCTATTGACTACTCCCAATTCATGAGCAATGTCAAGTTTTGTGCAAACCATTGCATACACGAGACTCCACTAGTAGAGGAATAAGGCACTATTTCGATACACTCTTTTTCTTCTAGTGTCTTTGGAGACATGTTAGTTGAAAGTTTGAAGTGATCCAAGAGAGTTGTGCTAATAGGCTTAGCATTCTTCATGCCAAATCTATCTAAAATATTTTCAATATATTTTTCTTGTGACAATTTCAATTCTCCTTTTTTCCTATACTTGATGATTTTTGTTGCTGTCATTTTTAGTTACCCCCCTCTAAAAAAAACCCTTCAAAGTACTTAGAAAAAATTAAAAAGGTTGCTTTCATCATTTTTAGACCAAGTTCTCATAACTATATCAGACAACGACATGGTTTTACAACTTTCCTCTTTCTTGACAAGCTTAATTCTATTAAAAATTCATGTGTTGGTCTCTGTGATAATTTATCCATCGTTCAAAAGGACTTTTTAGCCAAGAAATGGAATTGGATGGGTGAAGATCAAAATAATAAAATCTTGGTAGTGTTTCACAAAGTTTTGAAACCTTTATTGATTCCTGATAGGGTTCTCAAAACTCCTTCATTTCTACTTCAATTTTCAAGTTAAGTTGTGAATTATTTGTCTAAGTACTTTTTGTAACAATATGAAGGGGTTAATGAGCATATTAAAGTTTTAAAATTGTTTATTAAAGCAACATAATAACAATTTTTCATAACAATGGCATACTTTGAAGCATTTCAGGAACCTATTTAGAAATGGGTAACTAGTACATCTAAGGCTAAAAATTACTTCATTATCAAGAATGCATTTACAAAAAGGAAAGTTTATTCCAAGTAAAAAAGTATTTCATCCATTCACCATGAGCATAAATAATGTTAGTGTGAATATTTTTCACCTTCTTAAGTTTACTTAGGCTTAATAATGCATTGGTTATTTAGGTACTTTTTTCCCATGCTAGGTAGTTTTCTCACCCGTCACCCATTTTCATGCCTTTATACTTGGCACTTTTGTAAATTATGTATAATCATGTCTCAATGCATTCCTTTTCACTCTTGGTGAAATAGCTTCTCCCGTTGCTTCTTTCTTTTCATTAAGGTTTATTTTGGTGTACAGTTGCTCCTAGGTGCTTTAACATGGTATCATAGGCTGTCTACTGCAACCATCCTCCAAGCTGAGATTTTTCGTCGGGCAAGAATTGAGGCTTTGCTAATTGGCAGAGGATATTTTGTGCATTGAAGGCATACACTTTTGGTGCTTTGGAGGAACAAATTTCCTTTTTTTGGTGGCACTAGGCATTAATTTGTTGTTGGAGGCAGCAAGTCTCTTAATCCAAGTGTATGAGGAAATTTTTTTGTAGTGAATTAGTGGTTGTGAATCTCAGTTTGGAGGGGGGAATTAATCTTTTCCAGCCATTTTTCCTATTGCTGGTGAATGTATTTGAATGTTCAATTTACTTCTGACAATGTGTGGTGGAATTTTTCTAAGCAAAAATAAGAGCCAAAATTCCTTTGTTTCTGGGCGTGAATCGTATCTTTGAGAGGCATTTTTTTTTCTATTTGAAGTATGTGATTAAGTTTTGAAGAGGCATGCTTTTCTCCTTGCTAGAGAAGCCCGATCTTTTGTTCAAAAGGAAACAATTTGAACAGAGAGCATTTGTTGTATTGAAGGGCCAATTTTCTTTTGTTTGAAGGAACGATAATGGTAGAAGGATCAATTTTATTTATTGTGTTCTTCATTTCCTAAGAATGATTGATTGAAGGAGAGCCATGAAAAAAGTTGTCACTTGCAATTTTTTTTGGTGGCTATGAATCAATTCCTAAGATGTCACATTTTTTCTCCTAAGGCATGATGTTGTTCTCTATTGTAAGGGTAGATTGATTACTATTGTTTGGAGGCCCAATTTTGTGCTGGGAGGTGTGATTTACATCCATAGCTAGGGTTTCCTTCTTTCTTTGGTGTAAAAAATTCACTTTTTTACTTGGATGCACACTTTTGTCCCACATTGGTGAGATTTCTACAAAAATTGGTTTTTTTATACTCTGGTGCCTTCATTGCTTTGTGAGTCAGGCTCACATGGAGATTTTGGTGGTGACCTGATCATTAATCTTTCATGGAGAGGTTGGTGGTGCAATTTGGTGATTTTGTTACATGGTATGAAAGAGCTGCTCTTCTTTTTGAAAAAAATTCCATCAATTGCAAGTGTTGTAGCAAATTTTTTTGCTATCTATTGTTAGTATCTTGCTTTAATCTAGTGTTTTCTTGGTAAAAGTTTGTTTTGGGGAATTACAAATTGTTGGTTCTATTCATTTTTGGGGGTATTAGTAGTATATTGGTCCCTTTTTGTTCATTTGCAAACCATGTCAGAATTGAAAATTAACTCTGCACAACTACCACACATGAAATATTAAGATGACACAATTGTTGCAATCTCAAGGTCTTTGGAAAATGTTGGATGTTGAACAACCCAAGTTCACTAAGGACTTTGAGAAGTTTTTCCTTCACAACAAAATGGATGAGGTGAGAGGACTCATACACCTCCATGTTTCTAATAATTTATTGTTTCATATTGTAGTGTACAATAGCCAAAGAGGTGTGGGATAAGCTTGCTAAGTTGCTTGGAAAGGTCAATCAATTCAAGATCTTGGAAATCAAAGTCAATCTCAATTCTCTCTCCAGATGCCTTTCCCACTATTCAAGACTTCCTTGCATAGTTCAAGCTGATTCTATCATAGTTGAAAGGATGTGGTCATGCCAACACAGATAAAGAGTGTATCTTCTTGATCATGTCTAAGTTGTGTGGTGCATTTTCAATATTTGCTTCCACCTTCTATTCTACAATGGACATTATGGGAGATGCTTATCAAATTCCTTCCTTTTATGTGTTCTATGATTGATTAGCTTGGAAACAAGCCAAGTTTATCTATATGGATGCTCTTCCTAAGAGTCATGCCTTGATGGCTCAATCTTCCAAGGGAAAGGGTAAGAATAAGAAGAAACATAAGACAAATTCTCCTTAAGGTGGTGAGAATCCCTCCAAGCCTAAGGAGAAGAATGATTAGAAGACTACACCCTACTCCTTCTTCTAACTCAAGAGAATCATCTTTCAAGTCTAAGAAGAAGGAGAATTGTTCTTTCTATGGAAAATCAGTGCATAATGATGCACATTACTTTGTGAGGATCGCAACATTGGAGGAAGCTATGAAGAAGCACAACATTACCATGCTGAAGTCCTCTTCCTTGGGAAAATGCCAAGCCCTTGCAACGAGAGGTTTTTCCTCTACCCATGATGGTTGGATTCTTTATTTTGGTGCCTCACATCACTTGACTCCTGATGTGGATCTTCTTGATTATCTCTCTGATAGTCATACTACTCACATTGCAGTTGGAGACTCTTCTTAGATTCTTGTTTTAGGGATAGGCTTAGTTCAAATGCAAGATGGTTACATTGGTGATGTTCTTATTGTTCCTGATATTTTATAGAATCTACTCTCCATTTATTAGATTTGTTAGCATGGTGATGAAAGGCTTGTTGAGTTTTCTCCCAGTGATGTGACTATTCGAGAGTTGGAGAATCTTGAGAAGGTTGTTGCTACTGGAGTAGTTGATCATAGAGCCCGTTTGTATAAGTTTGATGGATTTAATCCTTCATTAGGATCATCCTTTATTACTTATATGTAGATTATGTGAGTAGGGTATGGCATGAGTGGTTGGTAACTTGAATTATATAGATATCTCCAGCAGATGAGCACGTAGAACTTGGTGATTGGTGTGCCTCATATCTCTTGTTCTGATGGGGTTTTCTGAGGTTGTGTACTTGGGAAACATCATCGAGATCCATTTCCAAAAGGTATGTCCAAACGTGCTTCGAAACCCCTTGAGTTGGTGCATAGTGATCTTATGTCATTTTCCACTCCATTTTTGGGGGCCAAGTATGTGCTTACCTTCATTGATTATTTCTCTTGCCACATTTGGGTGTAATTTTTGAAGTACACGGATGAGGTTTTTCACTTCTTCATGACATTCCTTGCATTCATGGAGAAGCAATCAGGATATTCCCTTCAGAAGATTTGCACAGATAATGGGAGGGAGTATGTCAACTAGGCATTCCATGACTTCTATAGTGCTTGAGGTATTCTACATCAACACATAGTGCCATACACTTCGTAGAAAAATGGTGTGGTTGAGAAAAAGAACAAAACCTTATAGGAGATAGCCAATTGCATGATCCAATCTAGGTCCATGACTCCATATTTTTGGGCAGAGGCTGTCAATTGTGCTAACTACATTTAGAATGGTATTCCTCACAAGGCAATGCAAAATATGAATCTTGAGGAGGCTTGGTCTCATGTCAATCCTAAGGTCTCCTAGTTCAGAGTATTTGGTAGTGATGCATGTATATTCATTCTAATAGGGAGGCAAAAATAAATGGAGAAGAAGACTTAGCGGTTCATCTTCGTTGGCTACTGCATGAGGATGTGAAGGGTTATCATTTGTTTGATCCCATCACTTGAGAGGTACATTTTCATTATGTTGTTCATTTTGATGAATATTTCATTCTAAATGATTCTCCATCACCAGCCTCTACCTGCCTTCTTCCCAGTTCTTCAGAGGATGTTTTGTTTCCTATTGTTGATAATGATGGTATTTATATTATTGTTGACATAACTCCATCTTTTTCTGAGCTTACACCCACATAGCCTCTTTGTGCTCACACTCTTCTTAAGGAGGTCATTTCTCATGTAGGTTATCCCACCACTTCTCACCACACTTGTTATTAGACTTTAGGTATCATTCTTTTGAGTCATGCAATTTTTACTGATTCTCAAAAAAAATTAGATGCTTTAGGTGTTCTAGAGTGGGATAGTGTTATGGCATAGGAATTTTCTTCTTTGATGAAGAATCATACTCGGGATCTTGTTCCTATTTCTAAGGGAAGAAATTTGGCTCAGTGCAAGTGGATGTATCATACTAAACCATAGATTTTTGGAGTAGGAGGCTCTCTTACACTTCTAGGGTTTCACACCTACAAGGAGAAAGGAATCCCAAAAAGCTTGATGGCTCACTCAAGAATATTCCCTTGAGATTCCAATGAAAAGGTGATTGAAATTTGTCTAAGGGGAATGTCCTAGGTACAAAGAACTGATAAAAGTAATTGAATACTAATGCAAAACTAATGAAATGCAAATTTCTTGAAAACACACTGTAATATGCAAAATGAACTAAAAATGCAAGTAAATTGTAACAAAAATTAATGACATCGAAGAGGTGCACCTGGAAATTGGAAAGTGATGGAGAGGAGCTCTAAAATCTTGCAGAATTCACTATTCAAACCTATTGGGACACTTACGCCAAGCTAGGTGACTTAGTCCTATTTCGAGGAAATTTTGTCGGAACAAGTTTCAGATAAAAGGGTACTCAAAATTGCAGAAACCAATTTCCAGGCTTGGTAGTGGGACTAATTCACCACTGATGGTGAATTATTCCACTTCCAGATTTCAATAAATTCAAAGGTTCCATATGTAGCTCCTAGTCTACTCTTCAGTTCATGATAGGTTTCCATATCTGAAACTGCAAAATTTGACCTGTAGGTGTTCTTCAAGCTTATCTTAGGGCTTTGCTAACTTTGAATGACTTTGATGAATTTTTGAAAACTTTTTAAACCTTGATCTTTGAGAAATCTACACACAAGG
>VDFB02287201.1:0-13901 GCA_007258455.2 Sequoia sempervirens
GAGGCTTGAAGGAAACAGAGAAAAAAATAAATTTTGTAGAAAATAAGATGCATGAAATGGATAATACAGTCTCTAATTTAGTTGAAGTGAACAAAAGGTTAGAACATGAGTCTATTGAACATTGGAAAGTTCAAAATACAATGGTTCAAGAAATCTCATTATTGGAGAAGGAAAATAAGGATTTGAAGTTCAAAGTTGAAGCTCTCAATAAAACTATTAGAAAAATGAAGATAACTCCTCTAGGAGGAAGGATGAGAATCAAAAAGTTAACAAATATTGTGTCTCTAGTATCTTCAGGCGGTGGTTTCAAAAAGAGAGTTCAAGCTATGAAAAGTATAATTGATTCTAGAAAATTGGAGAGAACTGTAGATAGCAGTCATAACTTAGCCTCACTTATGAAGAGTTTATTTTAAAAAGATGAGATATTGGCAATGCTTCATCAACCTCAATGTGCTACATTAAGAAAATCTTTGGTTGATGATATACTAAAAGATTTATCATGTTCAATTAGTGCTAATGATGTACAAGGAGCATGTGACAATGCAGGAATTAGTAGGAGGGGATATGAAGAAATTTTTAAAGCATTACAGACTGGAATATTAAATGCTGGGATCACTAAGGTATTTTTGCCTCGCCCATCTCATGTTAGAGTGGAAAGATCTAACAGGAACAAAGAAGTTCAAGATTTTGTTGGAAATATGTTTCACATCCAAGCATCAAAGGATAATTCTCAAAGGAAACGACAAACACATGTTGGAAGGGAAGTCTCAATTACTTTAAATCCATCAAACAATGTTTGGTTTGAAGCTGAAATTTTTTTACAAGCTATAGTAAGGTATTATGATATTTCAGTGGAGGAGGCAAATGGAAAACTTGTATTTGTCCTAAAATTAGATGAGATGGAATTGATAAACAATGTCAAGTATGAAAGAGTGTCAATTACCCTAATGAATAGAGCATTAAATCCAAATATTCATGTTACTGATGAAACATATTTTCCTGTACAATCAGAGAATCACATTTGGTGGCTTGGCCTATTTAGAGTAAACAAGGAATGTTATGAAGATCTAAAATGGGTTTTTGAGCAAACTGAGATACCATCCATGATTTCCTCTCATATGATGGGAGAGAAACTATTTGTTGATGGGTATGGATCATATAATGTTGAATGGCATATGGCTGCTGATTTGAAAACATTGAAATGCCTGTATAATATCAGTCATGGAGCAAATGCAAAGCATAGTTGCATTTATTGCATGCATTCTTGAGACAAGTCAAAAGAATTAAATGGAAGATTTTGTAAAGGTATATTAAGTTATGACCAAGGATTACAACCTAATAGAGATGAAGTTGATCCAAATTTAAAGCCAATTCTCCAAATTCCACTCAAAAGAGTACACATATGCACTCTTCATGCTTTTGTAAGAATAATTGATAAACTTGTTTATTTATCAATTTTATTTGCATGGAACAAAAAACCAAAAGAGGAGGCAGAAAAATCCATTAAATCAATTGAAAGGGTATTGTTAGATGCAGGGCTACATGGAGGTAATGTTCATATTGAAAAAGATATGAAACGTTTAGGGGCTCGTGGTAATGTTCCATCAAAGCCATCAATGGGAGGTGATAAGGCTCGACATTTTATTAAAAAGTTAGACTACCAAAACAGTAGAAGGGGTCAATGGGAAATATATAAGGATCAGATCAATGCAGAGGATGATCGAAATGAAAAAGGTTCTTCTCAGCTAAGGAAAATAAAGGCATGGAGTTCATTATCATCTTTGTTCCCTTTGATGAACAAGGAAAGATTCATTGAAGGTGATGATACACAATTTATTGAAGTTGTAACAAAGTTTACAAAGGATTTTCTTCTAGCATGGGGAGAAAATGAAATCACTCATTACATGGTAAGAATTCATATGATTTTTTAATTTATTATATGTTTTATATAAATAATCTAGTGTAATTTGTATTAGGTTCTAATTATTTTCTTTTCCCTTGGTGTTTTTCAACACATTCTCTATGCACATGGTCCTTGGTTTGCTAAAGAGTATGGAAGCTTGAGCATTTGGAATACACAGGGAATGGAGAAGTCTCATAAGCTAGCAAGGACTTCTTATCATAGGTCTACTCAATATGGTGGAGGATCAGTACCATCTAACCCATTGATCCAAATGAGTCATTTGTTCTATAGGCGCATGCTTTATAGACTTAACCAAAAGAAAAAACTTACAAGTATGAATAGTATTGATGCTGTTGTAAGAGAAGTCAATGCAAGACAAAAGAGAAGAAGAGAATAATATAATCTTTAATGGATGTCCCTACCCTTTAATGGGTTACTGCCACTGAAAATATGCTTATTGCAAATGTTTTAACCTTGCAGATGTATGGCTGAAACCAAAGACATTGCACACAGTTGTTATACATGTTTGAAAGACTGTTGTCATATTTCTAAAAACTTGGTTGAAATGATGACAAAATCCTGCTGATCTCAGGTGCTTTTTGTTGATAAACACTACTGTAGAAGTTTAAATGTTTAATGAATACTATTGTAAGTCACAATAAAAGACCTCTTCAATGATTATTTGTATTATGCTATGTTGGAAAAATCAAATTTTGTGGCACTTTTAGCATTATGTTATTTGTATTCTGCCATGACCTACTGTTTTGGATTTTTGCTTTGTTTAGAGCCTGACTTGAGTTAGAATAATTGGCATTGAAGCTAGGCATGTATACTACATTCTTATCAAAGGTACTCCAATATATATTTTTTGTTAGAATTTGAATTGTTTTGGTTCTTTCCTACAATAAGAATTTGATGCTGTAAGAAAGGAAAAATTATGACAAAGACTAATCAAAGTACTTTCCCAAATGATGCAAGCTCTCAATTGCAAGAAAATCAGCTGGCAAGCATAAGCAAGGGAAAATCCATGTTGTAGAAAATGTCATGGGCACCACCTGGGCAAAGAAGACTTCAAGGAAAAGAAATCAGTTGAAGCAATTGGTTAATACACACAAAGTGAAGCCTAGTATGGCACTAGCAAGATAAGCACTCAAGCATTGGGCATCTTCAAGAAGAGAACCGTCTGCAAAGTAAAACACCATTAAAAATAAAATCAGATTAAATTCCATGGAAAGTAAGGAAAATTGCAAGTCTCATAGAACATATAGAACTTACACATCTTCTCAATATACATGAGATTTTAGGGGCCAAAAGCCTCCCTACTGGGGACTTATGATCCAAAATAGATGGACAAAAATAATTGAATTAAATTGCATTTCAGTTCTATGGTTTGTGTTTCCATAAAAACACTCAAACAATACACACTCACTCACACATCCTTCCAAAGATAAAGGCCAAATGTTCAAATATGAGGGAAAGAACGATGCAATGCAGAGAAATATAGAAAATTGATGGAGGCTTTGAGAATGGATGAAACCCTCAAGGACATTTCCAACTCTGAGAAATCACCTTATCAGATAAATTCTGCATGTTACATAATCATCAAATACATAGACATGAAAAAATTGAAACGTGACAAACTTGTCAACTTGATACAAGATATGCCAAATTCTTCTAATGAATTCAATATGTCAGAAATTTCACCTAACAATTTTGTAAAATATGTTAGAGGTGTGTTATACAACATATGCTAAACCAAGGGGGGCTTCTCTAAGGTGCTGCAATAGATAATACCATAGAAACTAAACACTTACCTTGATAAAAACTATACCCATTACATAATGCACCTCTATTTCAGTTGTCACTTTGTGACTTTATGCTGATTTGCAATATTCAAGATCAAGCACCTTATTAAAATAGATAATCTGCCACATGGATGTCTATGAATGTGTTTTATGATAACTCATTATGCTTCCATATACATTCAGATGTGGAAGTTGGAACACACTATCACAAATTAATTTGAAAAGATGTCTATATTGAGTTGTTTTGAGTGTATTAGGATAATGGGGAGATGGAGCCAATAGCAAATCAGTGCCTTTATCCAATTGGACAATAAATTCATTGAGTTCATACAAAAAATGTAATAATAGCAACCAATGCTGGCACCTTAATGAAGGTGTCACAAAATACTATATTTTCCAAAATGTAAATGCACACTAGGTTCTACACATACATTCAAGGAAATAACAGATAGTTGCAGAATATTAGATAAGCCTATTTAGTAATACTTGAATATATCCATACATAAAAAAGATACTTCACAAAAGGTTTCTAAAGATTTACAGTCTTCCGATTGGCTAACTAATTAACAACACATCTAGAAATGCATACTATGCACAAGGAGACACTTAGTCAAGGTTGATTTTTCCTTTAATCACTCACTTTTCAAAAATTACCAATTGTCATTATAAATTTGGGATAAACACAAAACATTACAATATCAATTTGCCAAGTCGTCAAGTTTTGGCCTAGTTTGACTACTAGCAATACTTCTAGATTGATCACAAATGTGGAATGGAAAACAAAAAATAATCAATTTTTAAAGGGTTGATAGTTTTCAAGATGAAGCTAAGATATTATAGTGAAGAATAACTGAATCTGAGAACAAGCTTGGGAAATGACTAATGAATCCTCTAGCCCTCCATTCAAATGGCATGCGTAAGAAGTGGCAAATATGGGAGGATGCACACAAAGTTTAAAGAGTTTAATAATTGTCAAAGGATGTTGCACTTTTCAAGTGGCTCCACCGACACTGAATCATGCCTAAGGATGATAGACATCTAAGCGATCCACCATGAAAAGGAAGAACTTAAAAATATGAAGAAAGTAGCAACTTTCAAGTGGCTTCACCATGAGAAAAGCACATCAATGAAATGACAAATGGATGGAGAAAACAAAACAATTGTATAAAATGAAAGAATAAGAAATCACATCTTTTAAGTGGCGAAGCCACCTTAAAAACACAACTAAGGAAAGCAAGTTGGCCAAGTTACATTCAAGTTCCTAGCTTGAAGTTTTAAAGCAATAAACACTCAAAAAGATGGCACCATCTTATCTAGTCAGCTTATATTAGAAATAAAGCAGAGATTAAAGATTTTATGGTCTATTTAAACATGTTTCTTTGTATTCAAAATCACACAACAATTCTTACTTCCGTTGTGTTTACCAGAAAGCTCTTGTTTCTCCTTGAATTTGTAGGTAAAGGTCTAATTTTAGGCACCAAGGTTATTTGTCAAATTTGCAGCATAGTGAAGAAGATTTAAACATAAATACCAGCTTACCTTTCAAAATTATTGCATTTATTTATGCTGTTATACCAAATATCTATTTTTAAAGTGTTGTTTTGTCAGTTACAACAAGGTTACTCTCTCAAGTTTTCATATATTTCAAATCTCAAATAGCAAGAAGAAGACCCTTTCGAAGATGGAATTGCATGAAAATATCTTGGATCCTAAAACTCTTATTAAACAGCTCATACCATGTTCAGGATATGATATTGTGTCATATGAATATACTTGATTTGAAGATGGATAAAAGAGTTAGAGCAAGAAGCAATTTAGCTGTCAAACTAGTAAAAAGTGGACTCTTGCAAGCTGCCTCTTTTCCTGTCACAATTCTATCCCTTAAACTAGAGATAGTATGTGTGTACCATTAAGAGCCTAGCACTAGGAGGATTATATCTTCTATCAATAGAGTAAATTGCAGCTTAGATGCTGAAACCCTTGAATCAACATTCAAATTGCAGCTTGTAGACAAAGACATAGACGAATGACCTTCGATTAGCCAAGAAAATTCCCATATGATTAAGTGCCAAATGAATTGGTTGATTTAAGTGAAGATTTCCTATCTCCAAGATTTTGTTTAGTCAAGGGGAAATATCCAAACATTATCTCCAGTTGATTGGTTGATGGCATTGTCGAAGATTGGATGAATAAGACAGTGATGGACAGATCTAGAGGATTCCTGGAAGGGAATTTAACATAATAGGTAGGAATAGAGCCACATAGAAAAAGGTCAAGACTGAATAGACATGGTTCCTATTATGAGAGATTTAGCTGATAGTGTTGAAAATCAAAAAAGAAAGATGAAAGTGTAAAGTGAGGTTGAGTAGATTTCTAGTCCTGAAAAGTTGAAATTAGTTACTAAAAATAAGGTGAAGTCTCCTTCACTCATTCACATAATTAGCTTTGGTTTTTGAAGTTCCCAAGTCTCCTCTTCATACATCTCCTACTCTGATGGCTCAACCTAACAAGGAAATTAAAGCTATGGAGGTAGAATTTTTGGGCCAAGTACAAGTAATGAAGAATGGATTCGAGAAACTTTTAACAGGAAGAGAAGGATAGTGATAGCACCACCACTTAAACGTGAGGGTGGTTTCCACCCTAATTACAAAGGAAAAGACAAAAAAAATTAAAGAAGAATGAGGACGGGAAAATTACTACTGACACCGCCATTCCTCCCACAAATAAAAATGTCAAATATGTGCAGGTTGCTGATATCCAGTTTTAAGAGGCCAACCTAGGACCTATAAGAAGGAGAGGAATATCACATTGCTACCAAGAATGGTAAAGAAATGTTAGAAAAGATGGTGAAGTGAGAAAAAAGTTAAAGGAAGAAAATAGGGAATTAAGAGTTCACATTGCTCATTTTGTGAATCCAATATCAAAGATAGAAATAGTTCACCACTGTGACTAGATGAAGGAACCCCAAAACAACTTGATGAATTGGTGTCACATGGAAGAATGGGAATCTTTGTGAAGATGGTCTAGGAACAATTGATGATTTATTCATTTTTCTAGGGGAGATCTGAGATACTATTTGGCAATTTATTGAGTTAGAATGTTCCATGACTGCAAGTAATTCATTATGTAGTAGCATTTCAACTAGCTTGGAGCCAATCTATTCATCCAAACAACAAGGTTACAACTTTCTTCAAACATCCATGCACTAGGCTTCAATATCTCTTCAACACTCTTACAAAGCTTTTCCAAACTTTAAATCCTCATGTCAACACAATAAATTAGACACAAGTAACTGTATCTCATCCTTTCATACAATGATTATGAGCACAAAACTATTAAAACACAAAATCACAATTTAGGCAACCTTTACTATGCCAAAGGAGGGTGTTTATTGGTTATCATGCTTCCACTGCGTATCAACCTTCAAAAATGAGTCATGCATGTTTCAATGGGTCTACACATGCTTAAAGATTCATTTCCCAAGGTTCTTCTTATGGTTTTTAGAAAACCCTTACCTCTAGCCTCTTTACTTGCTCCAAAAACACTGATTTTAGCCTAGGGCATCAAATATTTTTCCCAAAACTCTTCACCAACACCAGCCACTTGGAGAACCTTGAAGAAAAATTCAAAACATTCTTACAAACCTAAAATTAGGAGAACCCATTAGTTAAAATGCAAGATATGAAGTTTTATTGCTCTTCGGTTACCCTAGGATAGGGTTATGGCAGTTTTCACCAAAATTGGCATATCTTCCTTAAAACTTAATGGATTGACCTCTAACCACTTCCAAATTAAAGATAACTCTCTCCTCTATCGAACCATGTAATTTTTAGATCATGGTTAATCCGTACAAAACTGTACAAAACACTACTACGTGACTATTACAAAGAAATCTGGAAAATTGTAGTCCATAAAATAACCATAACTCATTCAAAACTTGATGAAAATGAACCAAAAAAAAAGAAAATGAAACTATATTCATGTCTTCATCTTTTCCAATTATTTTCAGGCACGTATTGTACCATACTAGGATTTACTAAGCAAAACAATCTAGCTGTTACAGTGAAAATCTGGAAATGGCAACACTAATTTGATCATAACTTTTGCAAAACAAGATGAAATTCACCCAAACAAAAAGAAATAGAAATATAATAATGTTATTCAACTTTTCCAATAATTTTTATGTCTTTACTATACAGTAAAGAGCCGTACCAAATGAAAGAACAGTCAAAACTGCAAGAAACACATAGTTTTGAGCATGCAAATTTGTTGTTTTCTTCATTCCAACTCTTCCCCACCTTGGAATTCATGCTTAAAAGTATTATTTATGCCCCTACAGTCAGTTTTTCACTATCCACTGACCCACAACTACCTTTTACAACATTTTCAAAAAGTTGCCATAGCAACTTTGACAATTTTGACAACAATGTAGCAACTTTTGCATTGTGACTTCATAGATCACCTAACAACCTAATACTGACTCAAAAAAATATAAAATGGTCTTAATTGACCTTATTACATCAAAGACACAATGTTAAAGCATAATTTAGCAAAATTTCCTCATGGAGGCATGAAATCCCAAGGTGCTCCTGCACCAAAACTCATTAGGGTCACATGTCCTATCATTGTGTAGAAGGTTTAAGAGCTTTCTAGAGTTTGTTTTGGAGATATTATGATAGTTAAAAACCACCCACCTATCAAGGAGGTAGTTGTTAGTAGTTAAAAGCATCTAGGCGTCAAATCAGGACATGCAAAGTAAAGCAAGTCAAAGACTACAAGGACTCTCTTCCTCAACACACTCAAGGAGTTTTTCAAGGAGTCTTAGATAGGGGAGGTTTGAATCAGTATATTTGACTGAAGTATGGATCAAAGAGAGTTTAAACAGACTCTAGGATTGTGAGAATAGTAAAAAGAATTAAAAACATCTATTAGGCTTTAGGGTTTTGCTAAATAAACATATTCTATTGCCATTGTGATACAAAACAAGTTTGGTCCAGTCATACAAAACTATTTGACAATCATACAAGATTGTTTGACAGTGAAGCAGTGAATAGAGAGAAAAGGTCTCTAACACCCTTGGCAGTGATGGGACAGTGAATTTAGAGTAAGATAGTGGTAAGAAGATCAACAAGAAATCCAAACACCCTCACCATGAGAGTAGAGACCTATAGGATTTAGATACCATAGAGTGTCACGACATATGTCAATAAAGGATAGTCAGCATAACAATATGCAAGGGCTTTTAAGGACATTTCACAGGTCTGTCATAGCATCAATAGTTGAAGCTCTATTAGTAACATTGTAAGTGGTTACAAAGGTCTTAAAAGGGTAGCAAACTACTTAATGTTATTGCAATCATATTTTCTTCATCCACTGTCTTTACAATTGCAAGAAACTGCTACACCATAACTATTAGTTTTAGTAGATGGTTGGCAACAGATCCTCATTTCTATCATCTTTGGTTAGAAGACCAAACAAAATTCCCTCCCTCTGTGTGATGTTACATACAAAGATTGCAGCCTATCTCATAAGTCACTTGCACTACTAAAACCCCATAAGTCACTTGCATTGCTAACACCACATACATAAGAAAAATAGAAAGAGAATATGCAAGCTGAGATAGAATTTCTGATTTTAGATAATTCAGTTAGAAGAAACATTGCTTTGGTGGAAAATGAAATGTCTCTTGTGCAGATGAAAGATTTTGAAAATGGCAAATGTTTTAACAGTGATAGTATAAGTAAGCATTTGCACAAGTATGATTCACCTAATGTGCCTAATGGTTCTCTGCAAATTCTCACTTTGCTTATGTTGGCCTGAAACACTATCAATAGAAATACCTCTGAATTTTTCCCTTTAGGATTGTGAAAACATTAAAGCAAAAATAAATGAGTCATGCTTTAATTGCAGCTAAAAATCAATGAGTTGTGTTTTAATTGCAGCGAAAAATAATATTGAGTTTGAAGCTACCACTAAAACCATTTAAACCATTTTGTGTTTTTTTACAACAAAATGTTATTAGTGTACAATACTATAACAAGAACAATAATGATAATAAAATGTATTGATTTAAACTTATGCATGATGCTATGAAAATTATGCTTAAGGAAGAATTTGTAAATTCCAAATTCATAAAGGATTTTAAAGTTCAATATCACCATAGTATATATAATGACAAAATTCAATCTTGCTCATTGAGAAATGATGAAGAAAAAACATGATACTATATTATATGGAAATAAATGTATAATTACATAGTGTTTTATAAATATTGGATGCTTCACATCACATGTATCGATCAATTCATTTACATTGGAATGATGATTAATGAATGCTTTGACTTGATAAGACTAAAACTGTGAAATACTCAAATCCTAAAGAAATTTAAAAAGTCTAATAGTGAATCTTTCATGAAATTATTCTTAATTTTCTTTGATTTCTAATGTTGCTGGAGGAAGACAATCCTTGCAAAGAATAATATTTTCTTGATGCTTGCCAACCTGAAAATTTAGAAGAAAATAATGATTTTAGTTCCTTGTACTTCATATTTAACAAAATTTATATTCATATACATCACAATAAAGAAATAAAATACAGAAAAAACTAGATATATAATGACAAAAAACCAATCTACCTTATTTCCATTATGCAGAAATATGAAATCGCCGAGCTCTTCATCCATTTCCAAATATTTTCTTATTTCAAACAATGTCCAATTTTCTTCCATTGATAAAGATCTAAAAGGAATTTTATTCATCAAAATATCAAATGATACTTTTGGAGAATGGGTTCCATCATTTTCATCTTGGTCATTTGGAATCCATGTCCATTGTCCCAATTGGTGAACATGTCTCCACCTTCGAAATTGGAATCTCATGTATAAAATTTGTCTTGAAATCCAATACCTAAGTAATATATTAAACTATGTAACTATTTTTATATAGAAACTATTAAACATCATAAGTAATAGAATTACTAAAAAATAAACACAAAAATTTACCTGAAGGAAATTGTGTCATGAGACAATCTACATTCTATTTCTTCACCATTTTCATAGTGTACTCTTTTGTCCCACTCGAAACAAATAAATACTTGAGCAATCTATCCAAAGGTGATTGAATACTATATGTTTTTTTAGTTCTCCGAATGGATGACTCAGTTTTGAACATATGACAGAAAATGTTGATTGGCATGAATACACTAATGTGGACATGATTTCCTCCTTTTAACTTCATACCTGCTTGCACCTCTTCAAAATTCTTGTAGCAATAAGAAGCTATGGTTGAAGGATCTATATTTGGCCATCCAAGTGAATTAAGCATTGGTAATGGAATCTCTTCAAGTTTTCCATATGTTGCACCAGTTCTTGGAAGGATATATGTATATTTATAAAACCATATCCCTTGTTTGATCAACCATGTGGAGTCCTTTCCAGCATAAATAATTTCTCCAACTTCAAAATGAATAGCTTGGAAGGTACTTGTAATTGATTCAATAGGTTCCCACTCCTCCCAATTCGAAATATACAAGCCTATAAGAATGAAATGTTCATTAGTAGTTAAAAATTTGTTTAATATAAAAAATGGCATTGCACTAAAATAAACAATTTATAAAGCATTCTCACTTCAGTACAAAAATATTTCTTACTCACAATTAGATCCAAATCGAAAGAAGTCTATTTTTTCTACAATTGATTCTTTCAGCATCTCTTTCTTGTCATAAACATGTGCAATTTTAACCTCTGATACCCTTTTACCACCTGGACTTGTTTTGAACTCTTTGATCATTCCTTTCCAATGGTATTTGACATCAAAAGAATGCTTTTTTTTAACCTTATGTTTTCCAATCTATAAAGGCCTCATTGTAACCATGGAGTTGATAGATAAGGTCATTGGAATCCAATTTCCATCATCATCTTTTTTGTTGTAAACCACAACGGATTTCAAATCACTTAAAGGTCTTCTAAACACCATTTATTCCTAAACATTTGAATTAAAAAAATATAATTAAATAAGATGCATTGTCTTAAATTAAAGCAGCAAATAATGTTAAATCAAATCATGGGAAATTTTGAATAACAAAAAAAATAACAAAGAGGAAATTACTAATACAAATAGGGTTGTTGCCTATATGAAGCCGACTCTTAACTTTCTCCTTGCTAAGATTTCCTATTTGAGCAACACACAGTATGAGACAACACTGATGTCTATCTAGATTTCTACCAAAGGTAATGTTTATCACTCTTCAATGAGGCCTACAAACTTGGGAAGCAATTACAAAGAAAGTCTATTCCTGACTCACCAGACTAATCAAGTCTCATCTAGAAAACTTTCCCATGATAGTAAAGTGGAAAATTAGAAAAAAAAATGAAGAAAAACACACTTAAAATGACCTGTAAGTTTGTCACACTTCAAAATGATATTCATTTCATTTTCAAGGAAAGCAATGAGAAAAAAATAGCATTGGAGGAGCAAAAACAAATCCACTGAAGCAAAAACCAGCAAACATAAGGCCTACCTATTGCTTTGTGGCTTTGATATTAATGTTTTTTGAAGGGTTTGGAGTGTAGAATCTTGGAGCTTAATTAAAGGTAATAAAATTATGAAAAATGGCAGCCATTAAGGTCTATGCTACCTCTCAAACTCACTGGGGATTGCCACCCCTGAACACCCACTCAAGAATTAAAAAGAAAAAAATAAAAAATCATTTTGGGCCACATCAAACCGAATTACATTTATACTTTTGGTTTGCCAAGTCAATCCCAATCATAAGTAATGATCCTATGGTTGTGTTAGCATTACAGACTTGTCTAAGAATGAGCACAAGACCCTATACAAAGCTAGTGATACTAGGATGAGTGATACAAACTCCTCTCTACTGTAGTTTGTGATTCCATGTGATTTTTGTTTTTGATGCAATGGATATCACAATCCATGAGTTTTGTACACCTAAAACACTTGAGAATATGTATATAATATTAAATGTTGTTTTCTTCAACTCAAAGTTGCTTTTGTGCCTATTTTATCCATGTATACTTCTGAATGTGATCCAAGTAGATTCTAATTGATTATTGCATTATGTATTTTAAGTTAATTTATTGACGGGTGCATAGTAAAAGCATTAAATCTTTAAAAAATCCCTATATTTCATAATTTTCCAATTTGCCAAGTCTGAGTCAAAAATCAAACTGCCAAGTCCAAGTTTGAGTAAAAAATCAGACTACCAAGTCCAAGTTTGAGTCAAAAATTAGCCTACCAAGTCCAAGTCTTGGTAACTATACTCCTAACCAACCAATAGAACTCTCTAGAGTTATTGTAAGAGGCCTAGAGCAATGACCTAGGTAGGTTATTTAGGATAGGATATGCTAGTTCAAACTCACTATTTTCTTGTGTGCATAATCTTCAATTCATAGTTGCCAACAAATCACTCGAGAGTTTTCAATGTTTCATAGAAGTTCCCCAAATTCCTTTGTATCAATTATTAAGGCAATATTTATGATGAAGAAATTAGGTTTTAATATTCTAAGCTTGCTTAAACATAGTTGGTTCAACAAGGACAGTCCCAAAAAAAAAATAAGTTTTGAACAGACTTCCATATAATCCCAATTTATTTAAATAATGATGAGAATTACCTATTATATTATTATCTCTAATAGGTTTTGGATATGCCTTGTATAATTTTTGAAATACAATGTTTCAAGTGATTCCAGTAGAGAGGACCAAAACATAAGATTTCAAACATTATAGGCAGGAAGATCCAAAAAATCCTAGCAATAATTTGCTGCAAACAAACTGCTCATAATGCAAGAATTACATTTTACTTAGAACCATTGAAATGACTAAAAACTACACTAATAATTAATAAACTTAGCTTTTCTAAATTGAACAGGGGCTAAAAGTGAGCTCCATAAATGAACGTATGTACATTGAATTAACATACCTTGTTTTGGATTGAGAAGTTAATAAAATTGGTATCTACCAAAACTTGATATGGCCGCCCCAGTGCAGTATTGTACTTGAAAAAGAGTATTGAGGAGACATTTGGTCTGGAAACACAAGATTAAGCAAAATAGCTCACACTCTTAATATATATTAAAGGAAACTCAATGTTGCAACAAAGAAAGCAAGAATAACCATCTATTACATCAACAAATGAACCACAATCACACATAATTTATTAGGAAACTTGTTGCA
>VDFB02287202.1:0-13646 GCA_007258455.2 Sequoia sempervirens
AACACCCTAGGCAGTGATGGGAAAGTGAATTTAGAGTAAGATAGTGGTAAGAATATCAACAAGAAATCCAAACACCATCACCATGAGAGCAGAGACCTATAGGATTCAGATACCATAGAGTGTCAAGACATATGTCAATAAAGGATAGTCAACAACAATATGCAGGGGCTTCTAAGGACATTTCAAAGGTTTTTCATAGCATCAATGGTTGAAGCTCTATTATTAACATTGTAAGTGGTTACAAAGGTCTTAAAAGGGGGTAGAAAACTACTTAATGTTATTGCAATCACATTTTCTTCATCCATTGTCTTTACAATTGCAAGAAACTGCTACACCATAATTATTAGTTTTAGTAGATGGTTGGAAACAGATCCTCATTTCTATCATATTTAATCAGAAGACCAAACAAAATGCCCTCCCTCTATGTGATGTTACATACAAATATTACAGCCTATCTCATAAGTCACTTGCACTACTAACACCCCATAAGTCACTTGCATTGCTAACACCACATACATAAGAACAATAGAAAGAGAATATGTAAGCCAAGATAGAATTTTTGATGTTAGATAATGTAGCCAAAAGAAACATTGCTTTGGTGGAAAATGAAATGTCTCTTGTGCAAATGAAAGTTTCTGAAAATGGCATATGTTTTGACAGTGATAGTATAAGTAAGCATCTACACAAGTATGATTCACTAATGTACCTAATGGTTCTCTACAAATTCTCACTTTGCTTATGTTGACCTAAAACACTATCAATAGAAATACCTCTAAATTTTTTCCTTCAGGTTTGTGAAAACATTAAAGCATAAATAAATGAGTTGTGCTTTAATTGCAGCTAAAAATCGATGAGTTGTGTTTTAATTGTAGCAAAAAATAATATTGAGTTTGAAGCTACCACTAAAACCATTTAAACCATTTTGTGTTTTTTTACAACAAAATGTTATTAGTGTACAATACTATAACAAGAACAATAATGATAATGAAATGTATTGATTTAAACTTATGCATGATGCTATGAAAATTATGCTTAAGGAAGAATTTGTAAATTCCAAATTCATAAAGGATTTTAAAGTTCAATATCACCATAGTACATATAATGAAAAAATTCAATCTTGCTCATTGAGAAATGATGAAGAAAAAACATGATACTATATTATATGGAAATAAATGTATAATTACATAGTGTTTTATAAATATTGGATGCTTCACATCACATGTATCGATCAATTCATTTACATTGGAATGATGATTAATGAATGCTTTGACTTGATAAGACTAAAACTGTGAAATACTCAAATCCTAAAGAAATTTAAAAAGTCTAATAGTGAATCTTTCATGAAATTATTCTTAATTTTCTTTGATTTCTAATGTTGCTGGAGGAAGACAATCCTTGCAAAGAATAATATTTTCTTGATGCTTGCCAACCTGAAAATTTAGAAGAAAATAATGATTTTAGTTCCTTGTACTTCATATTTAACAAAATTTATATTCATATACATCACAATAAAGAAATAAAATACAGAAAAAACTAGATATATAATGACAAAAAACCAATCTACCTTATTTCCATTATGCAGAAATATGAAATCGCCGAGCTCTTCATCCATTTCCTCTTCATCCATTTCCAAATATTTTCTTTTTTCAAACAATGTCCAATTTTCTTCCATTGATAAAGATCTAAAAGGAATTTTATTCATCAAAATATCAAATGATACTTTTGGAGAATGAGTTCCATCATTTTCATCTTGGTCATTTGGAATCCATGTCCATTGTCCCAATTGGTGAACATGTCTCCACCTTCGAAATTGGAATCTCATGTATAAAATTTGTCTTGAAATCCAATACCTAAGTAATATATTAAACTATGTAACTATTTTTATATAGAAACTATTAAACATCATAAGTAATAGAATTACTAAAAAATAAACACAAAAATTTACCTGAAGGAAATTGTGTCATGAGACAATCTACATTCTATTTCTTCACCATTTTCATAGTGTACTCTTTTGTCCCACTCGAAACAAAATAAATACTTGAGCAATCTATCCGAAGGTGATTGAATACTATATGTTTTTTTAGTTCTCTGAATGGATGACTCAGTTTTGAACATATGACGGAAAATGTTGATTGGCATGAATACACTAATGTGGACATGATTTCCTCCTTTTAACTTCATACCTTCTTGCACCTCTTCAAAATTCTTGTAGCAATAAGAAGCTATGGTTGAAGGATCTATATTTGGCCATCCAAGTGAATTAAGCATTGGTAATGGAATCTCTTCAAGTTTTCCATATGTTGCACCAGTTCTTGGAAGGATATATGTATATTTATAAAACCATATCCCTTGTTTGATCAACCATGTGGAGTCTTTTCTAGCATAAATAATTTCTCCAAATTCAAAATGAATAGCTTGGAAGGTACTTGTAATTGATTCAATAGGTTCCCACTCCTCCCAATTCGAAATATACAAGCCTATAAGAATGAAATTTTCATTAGTAGTTAAAAATTTGTTTAATATAAAAAATGGAATTGCACTAAAATAAACAATTTATAAAGCATTCTCACTTCAGTACAAAAATATTTCTTACTCACAATTAGATCCAAATCGAAAGAAGTCTATTTTTTCTACAATTGATTCTTTCAGCATCTCTTTCCTGTCATAAACATGTGCAATTTTAACCTCTGATATCCTTTTACCACCTGGACTTGTTTTGAACTCTTTGATCATTCCTTTCCAATGGTATTTGACATCAAAAGAATGCTTTTTTTTAACCTTATGTTTTCCAATCTATAAAGGCCTCATTGTAACCATGGAGTTGATAGATAAGGTCATTGGAATCCAATTTCCATCATCATCTTTTTTGTTGTAAACCACAACGGATTTCAAATCACTTAAAGGTCTTCTAAACACCATTTATTCCTAAACATTTGAATTAAAAAAATATAATTAAATAAGATGCATTGTCTTAAATTAAAGCAGCAAATAATGTTAAATCAAATCATGGGAAAATTTGAATAACAAAAAAAATAACAAAGAGGAAATTACTAATACAAATAGGGTTGTTGCCTATATGAAGCCGACTCTTAACTTTCTCCTTGCTAAGATTTCCTATTTGAGCAACACACAGTATGAGACAACACTGATGTCTATCTAGATTTCTACCAAAGGTAATGTTTATCACTCTTCAATGAGGCCTACAAACTTGGGAAGCAATTACAAAGAAAGTCTATTCCTGACTCACCAGACTAATCAAGTCTCATCTAGAAAACTTTCCCATGATAGTAAAGTGGAAAATTAGAAAAAAAAATGAAGAAAAACACACTTAAAATGACCTGTAAGTTTGTCACACTTCAAAATGATATTCATTTCATTTTCAAGGAAAGCAATGAGAAAAAAATAGCATTGGAGGAGCAAAAACAAATCCACTGAAGCAAAAACCAGCAAACATAAGGCCTACCTATTGCTTTGTGGCTTTGATATTAATGTTTTTTGAAGGGTTTGGAGTGTAGAATCTTGGAGCTTAATTAAAGGTAATAAAATTATGAAAAATGGCAGCCATTAAGGTCTATGCTACCTCTCAAACTCACTGGGGATTGCCACCCCTGAACACCCACTCAAGAATTAAAAAGAAAAAAATAAAAAATCATTTTGGGCCACATCAAACCGAATTACATTTATACTTTTGGTTTGCCAAGTCAATCCCAATCATAAGTAATGATCCTATGGTTGTGTTAGCATTACAGACTTGTCTAAGAATGAGCACAAGACCCTATACAAAGCTAGTGATACTAGGATGAGTGATACAAACTCCTCTCTACTGTAGTTTGTGATTCCATGTGATTTTTGTTTTTGATGCAATGGATATCACAATCCATGAGTTTTGTACACCTAAAACACTTGAGAATATGTATATGATATTAAATGTTGTTTTCTTCAACTCAAAGTTGCTTTTGTGCCTATTTTATCCATGTATACTTCTGAATGTGATCCAAGTAGATTCTAATTGATTATTGCATTATGTATTTTAAGTTAATTTATTGACGGGTGCATAGTAAAAGCATTAAATATTTAAAAAATCCCTATATTTCATAATTTTCCAATTTGCCAAGTCTGAGTCAAAAATCAGACTGCCAAGTCCAAGTTTGAGTAAAAAATCAGACTACCAAGTCCAAGTTTGAGTCAAAAATTAGCCTACCAAGTCCAAGTCTTGGTAACTATACTCCTAACCAACCAATAGAACTCTCTAGAGTTATTGTAAGAGGCCTAGAGCAATGACCTAGGTAGGTTATTTAGGATAGGATATGCTAGTTCAAACTCACTATTTTCTTGTGTGCATAATCTTCAATTCATAGTTGCCAACAAATCACTCGAGAGTTTTCAATGTTTCATAGAAGTTCCCCAAATTCCTTTGTATCAATTATTAAGGCAATATTTATGATGAAGAAATTAGGTTTTAATATTCTAAGCTTGCTTAAACACAGTTGGTTCAACAAGGACAGTCCCAAAAAAAAATTAAGTTTTGAACAGACTTCCATATAATCCCAATTTATTTAAATAATGATGAGAATTACCTATTATATTATTATCTCTAATAGGTTTTGGATATGCCTTGTATAATTTTTGAAATACAATGTTTCAAGTGATTCCAGTAGAGAGGACCAAAACATAAGATTTCAAACATTATAGGCAGGAAGATCCAAAAAATCCTAGCAATAATTTGCTGCAAACAAACTGCTCATAATGCAAGAATTACATTTTACTTAGAACCATTGAAATGACTAAAAACTACACTAATAATTAATAAACTTAGCTTTTCTAAATTGAACAGGGGCTAAAAGTGAGCTCCATAAATGAACGTATGTACATTGAATTAACATACCTTGTTTTGGATTGAGAAGTTAATAAAATTGGTATCTACCAAAACTTGATATGGCCGCCCCAGTGCAGTATTGTACTTGAAAAAGAGTATTGAGGAGACATTTGGTCTGGAAACACAAGATTAAGCAAAATAGCTCACACTCTTAATATATATTAAAGGAAACTCAATGTTGCAACAAAGAAAGCAAGAATAACCATCTATTACATCAACAAATGAACCACAATCACACATAATTTATTAGGAAACTTGTTGCAGAGGAGACATTTGGTCTAGAAACACAAGATTAAGCAAAATAACTCACACTCTTAATATATATTAAAGGCAACTTAATGTTGCAACAAAGAAAGCAAGAATAACCATCTATTACATCAACAAATGAACCACAATCACACATAATTTATTAAGAAACTTGCTGCAATATAATGACACATCATTGGGAGAGGTTGCTTTTAACATTTATATATCATAGAATTGTTGTTTTACCAGATTGTATGAATTGAGTAAAGTAAACATAATAGTAGAATGCATGGATATACTTTGGAAAATGTTTAATAAAAATGAATGATTTTTGTTAAACTGACATATTTTTAAAATCTGACATGTTAGAGAATCTTTAATACATAAAAGAATTCTCTCAAAAGCTTAAAAATGATGGAAGAAACAAATTATGTGTCAAAATAAACTTTAAAGACTTTATGTTACAAATGTAAAAGGAGTCAAGCCAGAAATCAGACTACAAATGAATTTGAAAATAGAAGAGTGAAACCCAATTCTCATTATAATTTCAAATGATGTTACAAAGAAGATATTTATCAACATGAATGAATGTTCAATTCAGCTTCACGATGATTGTTGTTCTTTGATTGTATTTAAGTAATAATAACATAAAATATTTTTATTACATTTAATGCCTACAATTAAAAATTATGTACAATAGGCCATTCATGGCATAGTGTGATGGTTAAATTGTAGCATTGTTGTCGTAACTTGCAGCCACCAAGATTCAAACCCCCACTAGGCCATTAAGAGTGTGAGCATTGTGCCCTCATTGATCAATTGTGCTTGCAGATTTGAACCTTTGCATTGAAGTTGATGGTGTACATGTCGGTGACTTTGTGCTCCAAACACTTGCTAGGCTGGTGAGCTTGCAGATTTTGTGCTCTTGTTGAGCTACTAACCTCACGGGTTTGGACTATTCATATTGATGCAATGCATGCATGCTGGGGATGAGGTCCCCCATTTGTAGTCTCACCTAGCTCAATCCAAGGTAAAAGTCATCCAAAAAAACAATTATGTACAATAGTGTTACATTCCCTCCTTAATCCAAAGGTGGTGTTGTGAGACCAAGTATGTCTTTGAATATTTCAACTTTTTTATTTTCTCTTCCAAGCACTTTGCTCAAGATGTTAGTTGGTTGTTCTATAGTTGGGAAATATTTTAGCTATATCTTGCCAATTTTTACATGATTCTGAAACAAATGAACATTTGTGTTGATGGGCTTGGTTTAGTCATGAAAACTTGGATTTCTTTCCATTTTGATTGCAGAAGTGTTGTCAACAATGAGAGGTGCGGAAAAAACTTGTTTCTCTTACAAATCTTCAAGAATCCTTCTAAGCCATAAAATTTATCTTGTTTCCTTTGAAGCTACCACATATTCTACTTCCATTGATGAGAGAATTGGTACTTATTGCTTCTTTGACTTCCAAGAAATGATGATCAATTCTAGATGCATTAATACATTAAGTAGATTTTCCTTCTTCCAAGTAGTTTGCGTAGTCAAAATCTGAACATCCAACTACTTTGAAATCTTGTGCTTTGGGGGATTTTAGTCCATTGTGTTCAATTCCCTTGAGATATCAAAAAACTCACTTTGTTGCCACCCAATGATTTTCTCTATGTTGTTGCATAAATCTAGAGAGACTCCAATAACAAAAGAAATGACCGATATTGTTGTTATTGTGTAGATCAACCTTTACATAAGTGGTATGTATTTAATTGGATCTACAAACTCTGTAGTATCATCTGACCATATTTGATCAAGCAAGCAATTGTCTCTTTTTTTTGTAGTAGCTTACTTTTGAAGTGCATTTCTTATGTAAGCAATAAGATAAGAATCTATGGTTCCTACAATTCCTTGAATGGTCATATGCAAGGGTTTGTTTAAGGGTTGATCTTTGTAGTGATTTGTTTAAGGGTGTTAATCTTTGTAGTGGTTTTTTTAAGGGTACACCTTTAAAATCATACACACTTAGAAGTTTATGTTGTGTTCTTTATGTCAATAACATGAGCAGTCATGGTAGGATGTCTTTTATTCTTTATATATGAAATGTTTGGGCCTATGCTTACAACAATGAAAAGGAGGTCATTGATTATGTTGCAAGCATGATCCCCCTGCTAGCAAGCTCCTCAATTTTGGATGCAATCCAGGGCACTCTTTCAGGTTAAGTTTTACAGTCAATAGTCATAGTTGGGGCAATTATATTTTACTTGAAGTCATGATAGCATAAATAAACACTACGAAAACAATTTTTGTTTAAGTAATGATTTTCTAAAAAGAATATTTCAGGCATTACTAGAGGATGTGGGTGGCAAAAAGCTGGTGCTTATGTTAATATTGTGGAATACTACATGGTTGGAATTCCTATAGCTATCATTTTGGCCTTTGTACAACATGCTAGTGGTGGGGTCAGTTATATTTTCCCCATTGATTTGACTTACAAAGCTCTAAAATTTATGTTTTCAATGCTTAAGAGATAGATGTAAAGCTATCAAAATAAGATCTTTCACAGATAAAGGATAAATACCCTACATTTTGAAAATAAAACAGTTATTGAAATTCTAGTTCTGACCTTAAATTGGCAGTTTGAGAATATAATTAGTTCCCCTGTTATAAGGCATCCTATGAATATAATTAGTTCCCCTGATATAAGGCACCTTGTGAAGCAGTCATGGGTAATAGTGAGAATGGTAGTCTGTTCGTTTCAAAATGGGTAGGCATAAAGCTAACTTCATATAACATCTCATTGGCTAGACTTCATTGCTACATAATTCTATACTATGATTCATCTGAATTTGATCTAATAGGTAGATGTAAACAATTTTCCATCACAAGCTTGACTTGGTTGTATTATAACTTATAAAACCATTATACAATTGCCAAAGTAATAAATATGGAAGAGACTTGTTCAAATGTTTCCCACTTGGTTTCCTCTTAGCAAGAGTATAGAAAGCACAAAAGTCTCTATAGGTTGCAGGCGAAACTTTGGTGTTTACTAACAAAGGAATAGAATATTACTTTTTAATATTTTAAGTTGTTTCTTATACCAAATTTTTATGGATATTTCAGGGACTATGGCTTGGAATTATCTATGGATTTTGTATACAAGCAATTTTACTACTACTGGTAACTTCACGTATAGACTGTGAACAACAAGTAGCTCCAATGAGTCTATCCATTCTAAATAGTAGACTTAAACCTTCCCATTACTGTTATCAAACAAATTATCCTGGAAACAAAAAAGATGGTCTATAAAATCTGCCATGGCCATGAATAAAAAGATTGCAACCAATCTCTTGGGCAGCTGAATATCCTCCCCTATTCTAATTTGTTTCAGGGGGCAATATTTTCTAAATTTTTATTCTCCACTCAATAAGAAAAATCCCATCCAAATATTCCTCAAATTAAAAAATTAAATGTAAAGTAAAAAATAAGGCGACTTGAACTTCCAATGCCTGCAATTTCAATAAAAATAGAAGAGAAAATACAATAAATAATTATTGCCTTGACTGACTTGCATTTGATACCTTCACAGCATGTTGGGAGACATGGTCATGTGTGAGCATGGTCACAGGTACACTGGAGTCACCAACGGCAACAAAAACTACTAAAGAGCTTCAAATGGAGCTTAAACACAAAGAAAAATGATTTGGCAGTGCATATATTCCAAAAAAATTAAACTTACTGAAACCATGGCAAGCGACTTACCTCAATACTCTGCACAAATTGAGTCGTGTTGTCCAAGATGCCAATGAGAAATTTCCTATAAGACGAACCAAAACCAGGCCCACTATAGCTGCTGCATTTAATCTATTCACAGTTAACGAAATCTCAAAATAACGGGATTTTAGGACTACTTAGATTCATGAGCTGGAGACAAGATTTTTGGCTTGCGAATGAAATCCAATCTAATTTAGAGATTGACAATGAAAAGTATTAAATGCTAGATCAATTCTTTTTTCATGTGAGAGAGTTTCAACCACCGAGAATTTTTTTGGTTCAACTTACAGGCATCTTAACCATTCAAAATTTATTTTTAGGCAATTTTAATCCACATATTATCTTACCTACGAGATTCCTAAAAAGGACTTAAAAAGAAATCAAAGTTATGAACTTTTAGTGCTATATAAGGAATTAAGTAAAATTTATGTGAAAGAGATATATTTAATATATACTAAAAGATTTTTAAAAAACACTAGTTTTTTTAGAGAGTATTTTAGGTATTATATATATATTGAAAGAAATAAAATTTTGCTGATTTAAAAATTACATGTAATTAGTGTAATTAGTGTAGTTTTTTTTATCTTGTTTAGAAAAATAGATATTGAATTAGATAAATAAAATAGTTTTTAAGTAGTTTTAAATTGAAGAAAAGAAATAAATGAATAAACAATTATGTACATATGATCATTATTATTCTTTTTCATATATTTATAAATAAATAAATAATAGTCAAATATTAACAAGTATGCACATAATAATAATTATTGACAATAATAAATAAAATTAAAAAATAATAGTGTTTGGTTAATAAATCTGAAATCAATTATTAACGAACTTGGATAAATATTTTTAAATTCTTTTTATATATTTTCTTGTTTTAAGAATGAAAATATTTAAAAAAAAACATAATAATTTCTATAATAGAACTTAAGAATATAAATCTAAAAAACAAAAAGAATATTATATATTTAGAAAGATGAATGAGATAGAATAGGATATGTAGAGTTAAATTAACCATCATGAGTTGATTCATAGGATTTTAGAAAGTTTTATTTTATAAAATAAATAATTTTATTTTTATTTTGGATGATGTCACTGTACAAGTTGATGTCATCTTTTAGTTGATTTTTGAAAACTCAAAAAGCTGATAATGTCATCCTTAGGAGGCCCATTTTTTATGTAAATTTCCCCTAATTTAAGGGCCAATCAAAGGGATATCAACAACAAGGAAGGTAAAACCATTTGTGTCTTATGTTATCTATTTTCCTTATTGTTTTATCACTCTCTTTTGGCTAATCTTGAGGTGTCCTTGGTCATTTACCATTCGTATTTTGAGTTATTTTGCACACTAGGATAGGATAAATTCCAAGGTATACATCTTGAACCAACTTTCTTCCCTTAGGAAGATGACAAAGATCCCAAGTATTATTCTTCATCAAAGAAGAATACTCCTCCTCCATAGCCCCATCCCACTTAGGGTGACTTGTCACCTATGAAAACCAGGATCATTCAAATGGCATGACTCAAAAGACTAGCACTTCAATGTTTGTGCACGTGTACGATGGGAATCTAAAGGATCACCTACCAAAGATCTAGCTACCTCTACAATAAAGTAGGCCCACTTGGGAAAATGCATTGTATTTGGTGGTGGTGGGGATGGTGGATCATCATCTGCATCATCCTTAAGAGATAAAAAATCCTGAAGAGATGAAGAGGGAGGAGTAGGTAGTGAGGGAGAAGCTGGTGATGAAGAATCCATCAGAGGAAAGCACTCATCAAATTGGACATCTCACCGAAACAAGACCTCTCTGGAATTAGGATCAAACAACTTGTACACCTTAACATCCTCATAGTAGGCATCAAATGTGAGTGGTTGACTTTTCATCTCCATGGATTTCCTCTAAGCATCAAGAATAAATGTCCAAGCCTCACTACCAAAAACTCAAAATGTAGAAACATTGGGCTTGACATGGGTCCAAACTTCCTTAGGAGTCATATGTTGTAGTGCCTTATAAGGCATCTAATTCTAAATATAATTGGCACAATTGACCGCTTTAGCCCAATATGAAGAATCCATAGACCGTGACTATATCATACAATTGGCCATCTCCCATAAAGTCCTCTTCTTTCTCTCAACAAAACCATTCTGCTAAGGGGTGTAAGGTACTGTAAATTGATGTTGCAAACCATGCTCAGTGCAAAAGTCCCTGAAAGCCTGATTAACAAATACACCTTCCACGCAAGAGATTTGCAAACAATATGTGCAATATTCCTCAACAAGAAAAAGCTACAAAGCAAGAGACTTTCAAGAAGATATGAAAGCTCAAGATATTTTCCAAGAGTAATTACAATGAGGGTTGGGTGCTTATAAGAGCAAAGCCCTAAATGAGAAAGGGATCAGATCATGACAAGTGTCAACATCACATGAGATGAGACATAATGATATAATATTAGCTCAACTAATAAAAGTATAAAACACTCCTAAGTTTAGCTTAAGTGCACGAGAATAAACTAGACTAATAATCAATTAAAGATTAATTAATTATTAGCTAATGCATGATTACTCTAACACCCCCCCTTAAGATGAACTTAGGGAGTAGCTAAAACCCCTAAAAGAGAATGCATGATGGGTCCCAAAAAATAAGGCCAAATAAGGTACCCATGTACAAACAAAAGATCTCTATAATGCAAAGAAATAAAGAAAACCTCATGGGAAAAACTCCACTCCAAAAAGAGATGAAATCCAAGTGAAGGATTGAAGAAGCCTCCAAACAAGGCAAGGTTGTCCCAAAAGATAGGAACAAATGATGAACAAAAAAGAACACCATTGAAGCATGAAGAAGTTGCAAACATTGTCCAAGAATGAGTGTTGAAATGCTGAAAGAATAACCTTTGTTGAAACATCTAATGATCAAGATAAAAAGAAAAGAATTTGTATGAGTGCCCCCAATGACACTACTCGAATTCGATGGAAAACCAAGGAAAACATCAAGGACTCAAAGATATAGATGCCACAAGTACCAATAGTTTGAAGAACTGATCATGTGAAAAATGGAAGGTCGCCTCTAGAAATAGGAATGCAAGAGTTTCCATATGGTAAGTGCTCCATCTCACCGAGATACATGGGTAACTAGCTGCTGCATCCACCTAGTACATAGGAACAAATACCATATACATAACTCACTCCAATGTGAAACCAAGGAAGCATTAGCACCAACAGTAGAAAGCCCCCACCAATGCTTTGACAAGGGAGGTATGATAGGTACACTTGAGAACTAAATGCACGAGATGTAATTTACTTGACAAAAATTCAGAACATCCTAAATATATACGAGGAAAGGTACAAGCAAGATTAGGTGTAAACCAAGGCATGCAGCATGAGAAAGGTATGAAGGAAAAACAAAGGAAAACATCAACCCCCATGGCACTTTATATCATAGTGCGAGTATAATAAGGCACAAAGTGATGTGTAAGATCCATAAAAGATACACCTATTGTGGCACTTTATTTTAGTGCATTTATATAATGAAAAATTCATACAATGGGAGCCCATAATGTCCAAAAAAGGAAAACATGCAGAAAATACAATTTTCTAATAGAGAAAGAGGAAATTGGTAGCACCATGATGAAGTACACGAAAAAAACACGCACTTTCAAAAAAATAGTGCACCCAAAAATGTGTCTAGATGTAGAAGATATGGCCCGTCAAAGTCTCCAAAACGAGAACTAAACAACAACAACATTGAGAAAAGAAAATTCTAGAAAAAACAAGATTTCCACATTGGAAAATATTTGCACCACTGCGAACAGCTCAAAATTCTACCCCATTTAAAAAAAATTGCGCGAAAATCCATTATGGGTTTGAGATATGGCCTCACGGAAGTTGAGATTGGAAAAATTAGAAGAGTCCAACAAAGAGGCTAAGGAGGAAAAAAATAATCTCTACCAAGAATTTAGTAAAAATACACTCAAATGTGGAGTCGGTTAGATTAGTGTCTTTGGGAAAAATCTCTTCCGGGTACAATCATGTGATTTATTTACCAAAAAAAATGCATGTTTTTTTTTATTTTGAAGAAAAAATAAGAAAAAAAATACTTATTGTATTTTTTATTAAAAAAATAATAAAAACCATAATATTTTTTGTTGGAAAAAATGATGAAAAAAATGTAGAAAAAATTAAAAAAAAATTGGGATGGGTTGAGGTCACCATCACGCCATTTTGGCAGGGAAGAATCTAAGGTGCACGCCATAGGGGGCGAGCCCAAAGTCTGCACATATAATGGTGGAGTGTGATTTTCTCGATATCATCCCCACAGGTTTTTTTTAATATATATATGACACCGCTTCAAAAAGGCTGCCTTTTTGAAAGTTTTCATTTTATTTTTTTGAATTTGCAGAAAAAAATTTAAAATATTATTTTTATTTTACATAATTTTCATCTTGGGGAGGCCTCTGACTACTGGCAATTTTCATAGGGAAACTCTATCAATTTTGGTGTTGTTAGAATATTAATGTTTTGGACCTTTTGAGTGCAATCGACTTCTGTTTTGGCTCCAAAATGCAAAGATATAGCTATCTCAAATCTTAAAGCAAATCACTTCAAAACCTTGTAGATCAGGCGTCTGAAATCAAAATCAAGCAAAACAAAAGTCAAATTTGACTTTCTCGACAGCTCTAGATCCAATGGTGAGGTCCTTTTTCACACAAAAATGCTTTGAAAAATTCCCACCTCCAAAATTTGCAAAATAAGCAAAGGGGATT
>VDFB02287203.1:0-49409 GCA_007258455.2 Sequoia sempervirens
TTATGAGATTTATGATTATCACTTGTGTTAGGTTCATCACAACAAAGGAAATTTACAATAGCATTATCATTCACAAATATAGGAATATTGATAGGTTCAGTTGGTTCCTAGTCAATAAGTTTAGGATGCATTAATGGTAAAAAGTCATTGGATTGTTTACGGTCAATGGTAGTAAAGGTTCTGATAGCAATGTTGTCAAAATTTTCAATGGTAATGTCAAGGTCTATGATAGTACTCTCCTCCAAGTCATCTATCTCACTCGATATATGTCCATCCTCACTTGAGTCATCGATATTTTGTGATCCAAATACAAGGGGTCTAGTCCCTGAGCTTTGTCCCTCCTCGCGTGTGGGTGCATACTCTTTTATGAAATAAATTCGTATGGCCTTGCACGATGTTTTTGATAAAGAATCCCACTAGTCCAGTAGAATCTATCTCAGAACTATCCCGCATTTGAAGGATTCTTTCTACAACTCTACGAGTGTTTTCTTCTTTTGTTTCCCCTATATAACCTAGTCCTGTTTTGTCTTTTGGTTGAAGTGTGAGAGGTTGGATGGGTTCTACAATTCCTTCTTTTATTTTACCAATAGTTCCTTGTCCTTTATACCCCATTTTCTCTAATATTGTTTTTCCCTTTCCATATTGATCTGTCTTTATGTTGATATTTGCCAATGTAGAAGCTTCCTCATCTTTGTAGAGCCAATTGAGAATGGCCTTATCTTAAGATTCTTCTTCTAGAGTACTTGCCTTTACAAATCTATCATTTAGAACTATGGTAGTTGTTGATGATTGTTGTGTTGATGATATTGGCTGTCCATATGTCCTTGGAGATGGGAAAAATTGTGAAAAACATAAAGATTGCTCAATGGAATATTCTCCTATGCCTTTGTCTTTTAACTGGATCTTGTCCTTGAATTGTTGTGATGGAGAATCCAATTGAGCTTCATTGTTTGATGGAGTGAAGTCAACAACACTTGTTTCTTTTGACTGGTCCTTTTTCTCAACCCATTTAGATATAAAATTTAGTTGTTTTTCACCATTGGATGAACTAGAAGTGTTTGCTTCCATATTATGGGGTACCAAAGTGTCTTGAGTTGTTTTAAGCATGTTACAAGTTTGAGGATTATTGTAATAAGTTGAAATAGTGACTTCTTGTCCATTGACCAGAAACTTTAAACACTGATGATAAGTTGATGGTACTACTTGCATTTCATGAATCCGGGGATGTCCCAAGAGTATGTTATAAGGGAGCTCTTTGTCTAATACTTGGAAAACAATATTTTTCACAATTGGTCCCACTTGAATTGGAAATACAAGCAACCCCTTGGAGGATCTCTCTTCTTCATCATAGGATTTTATTGTGATCTTTCTTTTGGCATCAATAGCATTATCAAAATAACCTAGTACACAAATCAATTTTAAAGTGAAAATGTTTAAACCAACTCCACCATCTATTAAGACACATTTTACTCGGTATTTGTGGTTTAAGAATTCAATATGAAGAGCGACATTGTGTGGATGATTAAGTGACACACCATCTTGTTTAGAGAATGATAAGTAGTGAGGCATGGTTAAGTGTCCCACCATAGCCTGGAATTGACAAACATCCATATTATTGGGTATGGTTGTGGCCACAAGAGCGTGTTCCAAAACCTCCTTAAGAGATGGTGATATTTTAAGGAGTTCCAAAATTGATATTTGTGCTGGTATTTTCTATAGTTGATCTTCGATGTTGTATTGATTTGAAGGGGTAGTAATGGTTTTAGATGAAACTGACTTTCAATATTACCTTGGATTGCCCCCTTGTCACGTTGACTAGTTGATATTCTTGATTTTCCCTAATTTTTATGAAATTGATCTGATTGTTGGATGTATCCATGTTTGGGATTAGATCTATGGGTATGATGTCATTGGTTTCCACATTATCAGTTTGATTGTTAGCAACATCATTATTCTCAACTATAGAGATACAATGAATAGTGTTGTCATAAATGTAGTTTACATTTTTACCTTTACCGTTTGTAGAAGAAGATTCTCCCTTTTCATAATTTGGTAAAGGATTTTTAAATGCACCATGATCATTATTTGTTTGAGGTCCTTCTATGAATACTTTCTTGTTGTCAATCAAATCTTGTACTAGATGCTTCAACTGCATACAATCATTTTTTTTATGTCCTTTGTTTTTATGAAAGTTACAATAGTCAACATCATTCCACCAAGATGGTTTTACTTTTGGTTCCCAATTTCTTGCTTCAGGTAAGGTGATAAGTTCATTTGCAATAAGTTCTCTCATTGTTGATTCTAGTGTTTGTCCCAATGGTGTGAATCTTCATCGATTTGATGGTCTTGGATATGATTGTGGCTTAGATTCTCCATTGTTTGGATTATTGTTTTGACTGACATTCTGATTGATGTTTTGGTCATTGTTTTGATTAGTCTTAGTAGTAGTTATTGTCAAATTAAATACTGGTTTCACATTTTGTGTGTCATTTGTAGTATCATTGTTTCCAATATTTCTATTCTTTTGCTAAAACTTAGGTTTATCATTGTTGCCATAGTGATTTGAGGAATTTGTATTGTTTGATCCTTCATTGTAATGTTTTATCACTCCTCTTTTGACCAAGGCTTCTTCGATCTTGAGACCATTTTCAATCATGTTCTCAAATGTAGGTGGACATCGTAGTTCAAGCATATAGCTCATGCCATCAGTTAAGTTGTCAATGAATAGTTCCATCTTTTCTTCTTCAGTTATAGAACGAGGATATCTAGAAAATAACCTTTTTCCATCATTGTAGAAATGAGAGGAATGTTTCACCTTTCTTTTGTTTCATGTTGTAAAGGTCTTTTATTGTTACCTCGTGTTGAATATTGAAGGAAAATTGTGAGATAAACCCGTTGACTAGTTTTTCAAAAGATCAAATTCCTAGTTGTAGTTTAGAAAACCATTCCATGCATTGACCTCATAAACTCCTTGGAAATAAGCTCATTAAATAAGTGTCCTCTTGTGTAAATTATAAACGCATGGTTCTAAATTCCCTTATGTGATCAATTAGATCTGTTTTACTGTTATACTTGTCATATTTTGAGAATTCACAATGTTTAGGAAATGGTATCATGTCTACACTTGGATCAAAAGGATAAGGAAAAATATCCTGTAATGAGTACCTTTTCGTGTTTCCCTTTTGTATATCCTGAAGTTATTGTTGCAAGTTTTCCATTTTATGTGTTAGTGCTACCACTTGATCTGTGTTTTGTGGTTCAGTTTTAGTTCTCACAGGTGCTTCTTTTAATTGATTGATATCAAAATCTTCCAGAAGTTTTGCACCTAGTTCAACTAGCATCATAAGGTGTTTTTCCATATCTTGTTCTAAGACTTTTTCCATAAATTTATGGAAGTTGGTATCTTGTTGTGTTGTTTGGATGTCTTCTTGGGTGATTTCATTTGTGTCATTTTGGTGGAATCTGTGTAAGGGATTTTTCTCAGCCATTGTGTTTGGTGTTTCAATTTCCTTTTCTCTAAATTTTTGTCTTTGTAACCTTGTCAAAATTGGCATACAAGTGTTTATTTTTCTTACTAAACTTTGATCTTTTTGGATAAGTGTCAAGGGTTTTAACTAAGTCAAATAGAATGATAGGTTCTATTGATGATACTAAGTTAAAAATCTGATTATTGTGTCCATTTTGTGATGGTAGGATGACAAAATCCTGATAATGAAACTTAACGTAATAACCAAGATTTGTGTTTGATATTTGGACACTTTAAAGTTGCAAGAACTTGAAAGAGTTTGACTTGTAAGATCCTAGTTGTTCCAAGTTTAAGACAATGTCTGGACTGTGAAAATGTTTTAGTTCTGATAAAAACCTGAGTTTTGATGGCAACAGTTTGATAGGGGTTTCAGATAGCTCTTTGTTTTCTTGTTATGTGGATGTGCTATTACAGGGGGAAGATGCGCTAAAAAAGATAGTGTATGCGCTAAAAGGTATGGTGAATGTGTTGTCAAACAGGGTATATGTGCTAAAATAGACTGTGGTTGCACCAAGATACAAGTAAATTCTGACACTAGAGAATTTTTGGTGATAGACTGCATATGCATTGTAAGATAAGTCAGATGCACTGAAACAGTGGTTGTATGTGCTATTTAGATAGCATATGTGCTAAAACATATGGTGTATGCGCTAAAATAGATGGTACATGTGCTAAAATAGACCATGTATGGTCTATTTTGGGACTTCACAATGTTGTCTAGTTTTTCTTAGTAAAATGATTGATTTTTAGGTGTAATTTTCTGAATCATGGATATTTTGATAGGGTATCTTTCTGGTAAATCTTTGAAAAAGCCTAATGTTTCCATTTTTTTTCTCTCTCTATTGTAACAATTGATTTGGTCTATTGGAATATTGTATTGTTGGTTGTGGGATGTAAGACTAATGAATGGGTTGACTATCATTATGCTTTTGTGAAAGAGCTCTTCATTGGAAATAAGCTTGTGAATATTAAGGCTCTAAAGCAAAATCATTAGTATATCCTCTAGCAAAGTTGTGATACCCATGGATGAAAGTTCAATGTTTAAGCAAGATTTTCCTACTCTAATATAAGAAGCACCTCCTTTGCAAAAGTTTTTTGTATCCAAGTTGCTTCTTTAGTTTCTTGACTCTTTTTGCAAGAGATTTTTTGACAAATGTTGTTGATTTCCAATCCCTAATCATAAATTTCATAGGTTGATTTGTCAAAAATTTTGTGTTTTTTTGGATGATCTTATTTGAATTAATGATTTGAAAACACAACGAGCAATTGTAAAACAATTGTTTTTAAGTCCTAGAATCTAAACAATAAGTGTATGTTCAAGAATCAAACATGATCCTCCTTGATTTCCATTGGTATTTGACAAAGAATACACTTCAAGAAAACTCACTCGTAAGGTCAAAAAGATCATCATAATACTCAACAACCCACATCTTAAAATTTCGTCGGCTCACACAACCATGTCACCCCCTAGAGGGTGCTCATGTTTTTGTCTTTTCCAGGCGTGTACTCAAAGTTAGATTTCTTGACCTCTTGAGCAAATGGTCCTTGGAAATTATATGGTGAGTGTCTTGGGGGAAAATTATTCCCTCCCCTTGCATTGTGAGTATTACAATGTTTGAAAACTGACTTCAGTTGGATTCTACACTAAGGTTCATAGATAGGGTATCTGTTTGGAGCAGAAAATGATAAACCCCCTCAGGAGACCTCCCAATCTTTAGAACAAAGATTTTGGGGATGCTTATCTTGCACACTTCTGGTAAATGTGGGTTTCCCCAAATTTACTTTTATTTTATAGTGGGTTGAAAAACCTAGCTTTGGTTGTTCCCACTCAGGTCGTTCTCGTAGGGTGAGTACTTTTTTCCACTATGACAGGCCTTATAAAGGATTTAACAAAGCATAAAGTGCATGAAATTAAAAGATGAGTTTGGAATTTTGATCACCCAGTTAAGGGGAGAGCATAGGCCTATCACTGTACAATCATAGCAGACAAATGTTCAATTATTTTTTTAAAGCCCAAATGACTGTTTGCTATTCTACATGAAGATATTACTTCACAAAAGATATGATGTTTATTTTAACTAAGATAGCAATGTATGGTGACTACCCTAGGATTGGTGTATTTTGAGCCAAATGACTATCTTAGGATTGGTTCATTTTAATCCAAAAGTAGCAATGTAACTACTGGCCGCAGTCGTGTTGGATTTAGACAACAATTTAGAAATGCACTATAATAGACATTATATGCGCTACAAAATTGATCATATGCATTGTAGAATCAATTAGATGCACTACAAAATTTGTCGTATGTGCCACAAAATTGATCGTATGCGCTACAACAGAGTGTGCTAGAAGTTCAATCAAATGCACTAGAACAATCTTTAAATGCATTGGAGTTTCTGGTGGATGCGCTAGAATAGTCATCTGATACGCTAAAGTATCTGGTGGATGCGCCAGAAAATCTCTCGATTGCGCTAAAAGCAACACGTCTGAAGCCTGCATAGACACATTTTAGAAAAAGATGTAGAATATGGAGTGAGAGGCCCCATGATGGGTGTCAAAATGTAAGTGTGAAATAAGTAATGAATAAAATAACTAACAACACTTCTTAATAAGACATTATATCAAAGATTCAACAATATTTAAACCAATTTAAAGCAAGAATCTACTGAAAGCGTCATATTGTTCTCTATCTCCAAAGATTTATTAAGTCATAGGGCTCTCAGTTTTTGGAAGCATTATGACTATTAGAATGCCAATCTAGAGAATGAGATGTTGCTAAATGCAATAATCTAATCCTATATGATGATTTCTAAATGATTAGCCAATAGGCTATATATGGTGTGAGCTTTCACACAAAACCTGCCCTCACGATCATACTGCTAAAGGTTAGATGAAACAACTAACGGTTTCAGGTAAATGCAAATTTAAATGGAAAACAACTGGTGCATTAAATGCAGTGGTAGCAAATGTCTCCAAAACTGTCTCGAGAACTTCTGCCTTCAACAAACATGTCACATCCATTTATTCCCATATACAATCAAATCTACACTTGTTAAAATGGATTTACTCAAATGAATCACTTGGATCTGCATGTCCCATCGATTTACTCCAGTAAAAAAAGAAATCTACAGTTGTTGAAATGGACTTACACAAATGAAATATCTAACTCCACCTGTGTTTGAACATCTCTTCTGCTCATAAAACTTGCTTCTACCCCATTTAATGCTGTTGTTAAATGCATTCATAGACATAAATGAATGCCACCGCCCATTGCCCCCACAAAAATAAAGAAGCCAGTTAATATAAATAAAAACAACAGCTTCTACAAAAAATATTACAGACGGTTATTACTGGAAGCATTATAAGGCGATAAAGGCATAGAGCATAGCAGCGACGAGAAGGCATAGAGCATACCAGCAACGAGAAGGCATAGAGCATACCAGCAACAGGAACTCTTGCAACCCATGGTACTCTTTCGCACACGCTTCTGATTGTTTACTAGCAATTCCTGCATTGCTTTTTGCTTTTGAATCTGTAAATAAAATTCCTGCAATGTATTCCTCAGAATTTAGAATTTGATAAAAAAAAAAATCTTTATTTGTGCATATACAAATCTTTGAATATAATACTGTCTACACATCACACACTATTAGTAATTTTTCTGTTCACAATATGTGTTTTAATTGGGAATAGACTGTCGTGGACTGCTCTTTTTATATATATATATATACATATATATATAAACTGTATGTCCACTTTTACCATTAAGCTTCCCTATTCAATCAGAAGATTGAAATTTCCAGTGCCCGCTCCTAGTTTTTAGTATTTGAGAACTTATAAAATCTCGTTTCTGTTAAATATTGCAGTAAAGCACTAAAATTTACCCATTGTGGAACCCTCTTAGTTGCAAAACCGTTACCATACTTATTCGCCAAAACCCTCTTAGATGTAGTTGCCATGGAGAGATCAAGTTTTGTGGAGAGGAAGGTTGAGATGAGGAAGACTGTGATAGAGATAGGCAAATACCAGCAAATAAAGAAATAGTGATAAATACTCACAGCTCCACACAAAAATTGTAGGCAGCGAACAAATTTTAATCAGTATTATTTCTCAAGCTTACAGAACATATGAAATTTTTTATGACTGTTGCATGACATTGGAGTCGATTAGCATGGCCGTGTGAACAACAGTTAAGGTGAGTCCACATGCATCATTATGTTGATAATGTTGCCGCCATATCTCCTTTCCCTGCTCAATTGCCATTGAATAGTGGTTCGCCCTTCCTCCAGTTGAATATTTCTTCAAGCCACCGTTGGAAAATGTTGCCACTATCACATTCTTCTCTGCTTTGTCAAAAAAGGATTGCATGGAAAGCCTCTAGGGTTGGGATGAAGAAGCTACACATATGCATTAGGGCAAGAATAAAATGAAGCTACTAGTTCCACGTATAGGTAAAGGAAAAAAACAAAAGCAGTAGAAATAAACATATGTTGGAGTAATAATTGGGCACGTGTGAGGGTAGAAAGGAAATCATAGGTAGTGGGGCTTTTCGTTATATTTTTTTTTTATTTGTCAGATCTACGTACTGTTCGATAAGACCCGGTGAAATGCATTTACCCTTTGTTTTAGAAATTTACCAAGTTTTTAATAATTTGAACTTTTATGCTTCTAAATATTATATGATATTTAATGTTTTAATAAATATTAAAATATATTATATTCAAATAATTATTAAAAGGTATAATTAAATTATATATAGTTTTCTAATATAATAATATAATATATTTCAACAATATTATTATATTATTTAAATTAAATATTTTTTTATAAAATTTGATTATATTATAACATATTTACTAACATTATTATAATATATTTGAGTTATGATATAAAAATTGTAATATATTAGATAATATAATATAAAGAAAAATTTAATAACTGATTTTTATATTAAAATTATGAGAAAGCATACTTTTAAATCTAAATAATATTATATATGATAATAGTGTATATTATTTAAATAACTATTCTTTTAATTATTATATATAAATTTATATGAAATATTTAGTTGAACTTATTATTATTAGTTTTATAATATTTTCATATTGTCGTATTATAATATGACAATATAATAATAATTAATAAAATAATTCTTTAAATATAATATACATTATTATTATCATGTATAATATTATTTTACTTTAATAATATTTTTAAGACTTTATTTAACAAAAAAAATTGATGGGTTCACTAATATTATAATATAATAATGATTATAATTATATTATATATTATATTTAACATGAGTTTCAGTGTTTGCATAGGCATCTTAATTTTCATTGCATTCAATTATGGTTCAATTAGGGTTAGATTTCAATTAGGTTTTAGGGTTAGGGTTAGATTTTAATTGGGTTAGGGTTAGATTTCAATTACGTTAGGGTTAGGGTAAAGTTCACTATTAAAAATTCAATTTCCTTGTTGGTGGGGGAAAATAAAGAATCTTCATAAAAATCCATGAATGATTTTTTAAAAATAATATAAGTTTATCATATGAAAAAATAATGTGATTAAGAATTACATTTACACATAAGTTTATCATATGAAAAAAACTTATATAACATTATTATTTACTATTATGATTATGATTATGACTTAGTGAGAATTATGATTATAATTGGGTTATGGTTATGGTTATGGTATAGTTAGGATTAGGGTTCAATAAGGGTTGGGTTCTAATAAGTGTTGGGGTTAGGGTTCAATTAGTATTATAGTTAGATTATTTGAGTAGGGCTATTAATTGTTTATTATATTAAAATAATAATAATATTATTTGGATAGGGATATTATTTGTTTGTTGGATTGTATTTTATCTAAAGGTGAAAATTAATTTACTTTATAGAAGTTTCCTTTTCAAATTATGATTTTTTTCAATTGATTTATTGAAATTTTGGTGGCTATATTATCATATTATATTAATATTATTATATTCTTCTTCTTCTTTTTTATAATTATTATTATTGTATTATATTATTATTATTTTAATATAATTATATGTTAAATATAATATAAATAAAAATAATAATTATAATAATTATTATTATATTATATTAATATTATTAATACTATATTATATTATTATAGATTGAATCGTATGTTAAATATTTTAGATTATTAGTCTTATTTGGATAGGGATATTAGTTGTTTGTTGGATTGTATTTTATCTAAGGGTGGAAATTAATTTACTTTTTAGAAGTTTTTATTTTAACTTATAATTCCTTTTCAATTGGTTTATTGAAATTCTGGTGGCTATATTATCATATTATATTAATATTATTATTATATTCTTATTATTATTGTGTTATTTATTTTAAAAAAAAGGGGTAAAATTTGTTATTCATGCCAAACCAAAGTACAAGTCAAAAGCCAAAAGCCCACCAGACCAAGACCACCACCAGTGCAACCAACAACAACAACATTATTATTGTGTTATATTATTATTATATATTTTTATTATTATTTTAATATAATTATATGTTAAATATAATATAATTATAATCATTATTATATTATAATATTAGTGAACCCATCAATTTTTTTGTTAAATAAAGTCTTAAAAATATTATTAAAGTTAAATAATATTATACATGATAATAATAATGTATATTATATTTAAAGAATTATTTTATTAATTATTATTATATTTTCATATTATAATACGACAATATGACAATATTATAAAACTAATAATAATAAGTTCAACTAAATATTTCATATGAATTTATATATAATACTTAAAAGAATAGTTATTTACATAATATACACTATTATCATATATAATATTATTTAGATTTAAAAGTATGCTTTCTCATAATTTCAATATAAAAATCAGTTTTTAAATTTTTCTTTATATTATATTATCTAATATAGTACAATTTTAACTCCAAACCGCTAGCTCGAGTCTCCATCTAATATAAACTAATTAGGAAAATATCGCTTGAAATAGGGAAATTCTTGTATAATGTTGCAACAAGGACTGAGCATTTACTTTCCTATATTTAATTTAATTCCATATAACCAGTTAATATTTTGTTTTAACAAAGTTAATCTTGTACATTGACATGTTGTGTTTGTAAGTTATTCATTGGATGATTGGCATTTAAAAAGAAAAAAGAGATGGAAATAAGCCATTGCTATAATCATTTTAATTTAATTATGAGAATTGAAAAAAAAGGTGAATTAAAATATAAATATCTAAATCTATTTTTTTAAATTACAATCTATTTTTTTTAATTATGTAAAAATATTTGTAAACATAAATTTGTAATGTTATCATTTCTTTTTAAAAAAATTATAATGAAAGGTAAATAAATGGATATTATCATAAGATTATAAATATATTTCTTTAATCTATTTTTAAATTTTAATTCTTAATAATTAATATTTCTCTTTTATATTCGCCCCATTCAAAGTCTGACTTATTTATTATTTGAAAAAAGCTATTTAATTGAAAAACAAATATTGAGTGATGTATAAATTGGTGAGGCTCAATAATTATCTTTGGATAGCAAGGAGGAATGATTATATTACGCAACTAATTAAATTAAATAATATGATTAATGACTTATTTATTAATTTTTACTTTTTATATTATTTAAGGTTTAAGGTCAAATTTGCATATTTGTATATTTAAATATATTAGTTTTCTATGCAATGCATTATAGATTACATTTTTTGATAAACTATTGTCATAGAATCCAGTTTAGTTATTATAAGTTATAATACAATATTTTAACGAAGGAGCCGTAAATTTTAAATAAATCCACTTTAGCAATGAGCTATTAAAGTTAGCTTTTGTTTATGAATTGTATAATTTAAAATGCTTAGATTTAAATTTTGTCAAATTGTTGGAATTCAATAAGCAAATTAGCAATATATCTACTAAGAGTTGTAAAATTTGCAATATATCTATTCATTTAATGAATTTTTGAAGTAGTATGATATTTCATTAGAGTAAAATTTATGTTTGAAGGTTAGAGGTATTTATTTTTAAAGCAAAATAATTCAAAATATTATAATTCACTCAGGTATGGACAATCTCCATCAACACAATGATATTATTGAAATATCGAGTAGCTCAAGTCTCCCCACTATGTCCACCAACTCAACACCATCAGTCAATTCGAATAGCGCTTCTACAAGCTTGGTACAAGATTTTGCGAATGACATTACCGTTAGTTGCCTTGACTTGCTCCAACAAGCAAGGGCCACTGTTCAAAACATGCAAAGTGTAAAAGAAAGTGACATTCAATCAATGGAAATAACAGCACGAGAATTCCACAAAACTTGTGCAAAGTTGGGTTCCTTCTCCATGTTCCTTCGTGAGATGAAAGCAGATGAGTTCTACGCACAAGGTGGCTCAATCTACATAAAAGAAGCATTCCAGAATTACCTGAATGATGCCTAATACACTTTCAGTTTATAAATGTGTATATAGTGTTTGAGTTAACCATCTATGTACAACTTCTACCAACTTATGCATAGTTGGCTATTTTGTAAATTCGTACAAGAAATGTAAGGTTGTATATGCTATGAACAAGGCATTTGGCATTGCATCGAAAATACATTGCATCACCCAATACATTACCATGTAATACACTTTTGGCTATTTTATAAATCTCAACAAGAAATGTAAGATTAGATGCAACCTACTACAGCACCATGTAATACGCTTGTGCTTCATAAATATAGACATATACTATGTACTATTGTTATAATATTGCATCTTTGTTCGTTCAACTACAATACATTATGTCTTCTTCAAGCATTGTTCTTTTGACCTACTTACATTCCTTACAATTTATTAACTTAGAAGAACGATAATATTTGAATCTCTTCCTCAAACCCAAACCCTCTCCAGCAATGGTATTATCTTAAACCAGATTCATTGTTTTAAAATATACCACACTATAGTATATTAAATTACCATACAAAAGAAACATGTACAACGCACAACACATTTTCTTATAATAAAGTTTCACCCAAAAAAAAAAAACACCATATATCTTCCTTATAGCTACAAAGTTGTATTTCAAAGTGTCTTGATCTTTAGTTTGGGTTCATTATTTACTTACACTTAACGCAATTGAATGTTGGCCAATATAGGTTAAAATTGTATGGTTCATTTTATTTTTTTAACTCACTACCTTTTCTATTTTTTGATCTTATAAATGCAGCAAGTTAAATTCAAAAGGCCACTATTTTGATAAACAAAACTATTCGCAATCACATTTACAGGTATTCTTCCAAATTTGTTGTACACTATGTAAATTTTCTAAGCACCTCTATTTCAACTAGTGCTTGCATGGTCTCAATTAACTAGATTGTGTCCTTCATTTACTATCAACTTAGTAAGCTTCATTCTGTTTTCTATACGTTTTCTACTTCACAAAGTATGATTTAATATGTCAATTGTAGTAACTAATAGTTGCTACTTGCAATTACGTTTTTTGCAAGGATTAGTTTGGTCCCTCGTTACAATGATTTCTTTGACTAAGAATGCAATTAAGATGATCACTGATGGAAACCTAGACCTGCAACCCCATCTACAAGTATTAGATATTTCAATGTTTGGCCATGGCCCTGAACCAACCAATCGCTATATACTACAACTATCTGATGGGATACATAAGCAGAAGGCTACACTTCCAACACAATACAACCGCTACATAGATTCTGAAGAACTCCAGAAGGGGTCCGTACTTAAACTCATCAAATACAGTTGCCCTACTATTTGCAGTTCAAGGTGAGCCGCCATATTTGGATGCTTTTCTACCAAATAGCAAATCACAACTTACAAATTAGCATTCTTGAACCCATAGTGTAACATTTTTTCCTTTTCATAATACTTATTCATTGTACCATTATAGGTGGATTGTCATATCTGAAAGTTGAAATCACATGTTTGCATCCAAATATCATTGGGCAACCTGCCTACCTATTTGAAGAAGAATCCAAGCAAGTAAAGGCCACATCTACAAGCCTGGATGACAGTGTTATAGTGACACAACCACCTCTGATGAGAATGTATACTTTGACTGAAAATGCGATCAAGATGATCAATGATGGAACCCCAAACTTGCAACCCCATCTACAAGCATTAGACATTTCACTATTTGGACATGGCCCTGAACAAGCTACTCGATATAGAGTGGAGCTATCAGATGGGGTACATAAGCAAAAGGCTACACTTCCACAAAAGTACAACCACTACATAGCTTCTAAAGAACTCCAGAAAGGATCTATTATTAAACTCATAGGCTACAATTGCCCTGTTCTTTGTAATTCAAGGTGAGCAACCATATTTCCATGCTCTTCTACAAAATTCCAAATCACATCTTATAGCTTAGATTTTTTAACCCATTATGTCACTTTTGTTCCTACTCAGAATACTTACACATTGCACCTTTATAGGTGGATTGTCATCTCCAAAATAGAGATCACAAGTTTGCAGCAAGATATCATTGGTCAACCCGTCTACCTACCTGAAAAAGAAGCCCAACAAGGAAATGCTACGAGCTCAAGTACTCCATCTACAAGCATGAATGACTGTGCTAGGGTAACAAAGCTACCTCCCCGCAAGGCACTTTTTGGATTATGTTCATCTCTGCAAAAGAACGACATTCCCTCCAATATTACACCTATTAGAAATTTGAATCCATTCCAAACAAGGTGGCTTATAAAGGGTCGTGTAACAATGAAAAAACAAATGCACCGCTTCAACACACAAAAGGGACAAGGGCAGGTCTTTTCATTTGATATCATTGATTGTGAGTGCACTGAAATACGTGTAACTTGCTTTAATGAAGTTGCAAACCTTCACTACATGAAAGTTCTTGTTGGAGAAGTATATACAATATCTGGTGGAACTATTAAGTCAGCTAATAGGTTATACAACAAATTGAATAGCCAACTTGAGATTTGTTTAGTAGAAGATTCCAAAATTTCTCTATCTGAAGATGACCTTGCAATTCCCAAACATCAGTTCTCTTTCACACCATTCAAGGACATTGCAAAACTAAACAATAATGTCCTTGTTGACGTTATTGGAATAGTCATATGTGTGGACCCGAGTTCAACCATAAGGAGGAGGGATGGGACTGAAGTTCTTCGAAGGAGCATCAAGTTGATAGATATCTCTTCATCTACCATTAATATTACTTTTTGGGGTCCAACAACTGAAAAAGAAGGCAGAGAACTTCAAGATATGTATCACTCAAATCATGTTATTGTACTTGCAATAAAAAATGGTCGTGTCACTGAGTATAATGGTAAGGTCATAAGCACTTTGGCAAGCACCCACCTATTTATAAACCCAATCTTAAAAGAGGCAGAAGAGCTCAAATCATGGTTTGAACAAAATGGGACTGATATTACTCCATCAAATATACAACCTTTGGATGCACCTCTCGTGCTTATGAGAAAAACAATTGCTAATATTGAACAACAAACTACCAATGTGAAACAAATTGTCCAATGCACTCTAAAAGCAACAGTGCAATTCATAAAAACAAATTCATTTTGCTATCCATCTTGTCCCCTTGAGTTAGATGGAAAACAATGTAAAAAAAAGGTTGTCCAAAATGCTGATCAAACATGGTATTGTTCAAAGTGCAAAGCTACCACTGCTAAATGTGACTACAGATACATACTTCAACTAAAGCTAGCAGATCATACAGGAATATTATGGGCTGTTGCTTTTGAAGAACCAGCCACCACACTTCTTGGAATGTCTGCAAATGATTTATACATGTTGCAATTCAATCCTGGAAAAGAAATTGAATCTGAGACCATAATAAAGGGAGTATTATTCAAGCAATTTATCTTCACAATCACCAATTCCTATGATTCAAGTGGTGTTGAAGGACGGGTAAAATCAACAATCACAAAGGTTGATGAGCTGGATCTTGTTGCAGAAAATTCGCTCATGTTGGGTGGCATCAATCATATGTGTCATATTACTAGTGTTTAGGTATAGGTTGATTGCTTATGTAATGTATATATAGTTTTCTAGCATCTTATATAGTATACTTTGTATACTTTTTACTACATACATGGAATTTTAAAGTCACATGTGTATTGAAGAGATTGTTATAATGAAAATAATGTCATTGATCTCTTCCATCAAATTAAAATGATTGAAGAACTCGTTCAATACAATCAACAATGTAATGTAAATACAATTTTGTAACATCTTACATAGTACACTTTGTATACTTTTTTATGCATACATGGAATTCCAAAGTCACATGTGTATTGAATATATTGTTAATCTTATGTATATAGCATACTAATAATATCTCAAAATAATTATCAAAATTAGAATGATTGAGTTACTCATTCCATACAATGGATAATTCTCCCCACGCAAGTTTATATTCTTTAATTTTATATGTTTTTGTAATTGTGCATTTGATGATGGTAGCTCCTATTCCTTTACAGATGGCGAGCTCAAACCCTAGAAGCATGCAATCTCGTAAAAGAAGTCATGACTATTATAGTCAACATAAAGAAGAAATAAGCATTCATCGCCATATGCAACGCATAGGCAAACAAACAATACAGGCTAACACACCAACATCCCAAAATGAACACCCTTCTGACCAAGGGTTGTCAAAGTCCGCACACCAAACAATGCAGAATCTCCAAAATCACGCCACAAGCCTACCACAAACCAACATAGACTTTGTTGAAGCGTCTAAACGATTTCGCTCGAAAATAGATAAACTATCAAACATGCCAACTTGCACAATTTTCCATGAAAGCTACCCAGGAATACAGACCAACTCAACACAAAGTGGTCCAATTTGTGTTAGATGCTTTCGTGAGAAAGGTAGACATCGTTTCTCATCGTCCAACTCTATGGACCCAGGAGTACAACCTTACGAGTTACAAAAACTCACACAAGTCGAAGAAATGCTTATAGCACGAGTTAATCCAATAATACAAGTTACTCATGCTCGTGGAGGACAATACAAATATAGTGGGCACACAATTTGTTTCCCACAAGATATCAAAACCATAGCAAAATACCTACCACATAGAATTGCAACCTTGGATGTGTTGGTGGTTCGAAGAACCAATACAAAAGGTGACCATTACGATTGCTATGTAAGTAGGCATCGTGTTTGGTCCGCACTAAAATATAAACTCACATATGACCCTTACTACAAAGACGTCGAGGTGGATTTTGCATCCCTCGAAGAACTCCCTGATACAAATACAAACATTTCTAATATGCTTCATAACATTATTGATACCAATGAACATATGGTTGCACCAAACAATGCATCAACCTTTGATGATAACCCAACAGACAATGATTTCACTTCCTCCTCATCATTTATGGCTAGATTACCAAATAAACGCCATGAACTAGATATCATCAAAGAAACATTGCAAGTTAGAGATCAAAATGACACCATTATTGATTGGCCAACACTTGAGTCTTCACCAGTTAATGAATATAACACAGAGGGCCTTTTAGACATGGCTTTTCCTTCACTCTTTCCAAAGGGTAGTGCACTACATTTGCAACCTCGCTATAGGCAAGTTGATATGCACGAATATGTGTTACACCTAATGAGGTTTCATGATAATAGATTTGGAAGCCATCCAAGGTTTAGATATTTTGTCTTGAACCTGTTGATGCGACACCGAAGCCAAGGTGTTGCCTCTATTTTTGTTAACAAAAATGTTGAGGATTGCATTCCAACCACCATTGACAATCTTCGTCGCCACATACAACAATTGTCAGACACTAAATTAGCAAAACAGTTGATGCATTATGGATCCTCCCTTAGAGGCACACGAGCATATTGGAATAAGTGTCGCGGTGAGCTGTCGAACATGATCAACCAAATAGACTCCCCCACGCTATTCTTCACCTTAAGTGCTGCAGATACAAAATGGCCTGATTTACACCAACTATTTTCAAAGGGAGCAACACCAACAACAGAAAACAATAGGGATCACATAGATAACATTGTTACTAACCCACATACCACGTCCTTATACTTGCATCGACGATTCACAATATTTCGCGAAGAGGTCTTAGAGAAGCTCTTTTGTGCAACAGACTATTGGTATAGATACGAGTGGCAACATCGAGGGTCTGCCCATGTACATGGGTTCATTTGGCTCCAAGGGGCACCAAACATGGACAAACTTGACTGGAGCAATCATACTAATGTAAACATAGCTAAATCATTCTTTGACAAATATGTAAGTGCCTGGAATCCTCGTAATCCAGTAGATAGGAACAACACACGACACCGATCTCTACAAGACGATCCATGCTTATTAACAACGGCTGAAATATTTGCTACAAATACACTTACCGACTATGAAGAGTTACTCAACCGTGTCCAAAGACACACCAAATGTTCAGAATCTACCTGCCTTCGCAAGAAAGGAACCAACATGGAGTGTCGGTATAATGCGCCCTGGCCAGAATGTGCCACCACTTCCTTGTGCAGTGATGCACATAGGAAGAAAACATTATCCCCTACACGTAATGATGATAGGTTGAATATACATAGTCCAGAAATGCTTTCCATATGGAGAGCCAATATGGATTTTCAACCTGTGCTTTCAAAAACACTTGTCTTAAAGTACATTGCAAAATATGCTGCGAAAGCAGAACAAAAATCTGAAAGTTGTATCGATATGTTAACATGCATTTGTAGAAATCAAGCACCAGAAGACAAAGCTCTCGTAGCATACAAAAAATTCATGTATGAGATTATTGCTGATCGTGATATAGGTGCACAAGAAACGTGCCACATGTTGCACAAGTTTCCCCTCGTTGTTTGCAACCGCACATTTATGACACTTAATGTTGGGAAAAAAGTTTTTAATCGAATTAGGACAAACCCAAGTGAAAACAAATTGCAGCCAACTTATCTCCAATTGTACACACAATGTCCTCCTCAAATGGATAAAGTAACACTACTTGAATCTGCACAATCATTCTCATTCTCATCAAATCGCAAAGGAGGTAAGTGGAAAGAAAGGAAACAAAAGGCAATTATCAGTGTCTTTCCCCGATTTAGTGCTATTCCAAAGGAAGATTCAAACCATTTTGAGACATTTTGTTGGAGCGAACTACTTCTTTACAAGCAATTTCGAGACTTGGTCACAGAAATTGGAATCGTTAAAGAGGATATTGTTGCAAACTGGAAGGAGATGAAAATACTTAAATATAATGTGTGGCATATTGAACGTAAACCTAATGAAGAGGGTAATCAAGAAGATGTAGAAGAAGTAGAGCTTGAAAGCAATATAGGAGATACAATACAGTTGAATGAGTGGGAATTCCTATCACAACTGGGGCTTGGTACTCATGGAAATCTTAATTCCCTTGATATGCTTGGAAGACGCGACTTTGACACTTCCAACAACTGGAATGAACGTACAGTGCCTCAAGCTTTACATGAAACTGCAGAGCAATTCGTAAGCACAAACAAGGTGTACCATAATGTCGGCCAAACACCATTTGAGTTTAACAACCTCCGAAATCCACTCTCCTCAAAACAACAACTCGCTCTAACACTTGTACTGGACCATTGCAATGCTTGTGCATTCGATAAACCCTTGCACATGATCATACAAGGCACAGCAGGAACAGGGAAATCTTATCTCATTCATTGCATTAAACACTCCCTTTCTAGTTTAGCACCCCAACAACATAACCCACTCCTTGTAGTTGCTCCTACAGGAATTGCAGCATTCAACATACATGCCTCAACTATACATTCAGCCCTCAAGATTCCTATCAAAGAAATGCAACCATTAAAGGGTCAATCACTTGCACTGTTTCAACAAAACATGAGACACATAAAATACCTCCTTATTGATGAGATGAGCTTTCTAGGCCCAAAATTACTCTTGAAGATTGATAGTAGGCTACGTGAGGCTTTCCCCCACCATCAGCACTTGGCCTTCGGTGGAATATCTATCATTCTTGTAGGTGACTTTGCACAACTACCCCCTGTTATGGACAAACCTATCTACGCCTCCCACACAAATGCGAAAGCCCTATGGGAACAATTCACTACTATTGTCACACTAGAAACAATATTTCGCCAACATGGGGACACCCAAGCTCAAACTAACTTCCGAAGAACTCTACAAAACATCCGTAATGCAGAACCAAATGAACAAGATTGGGAGCTACTAATGAACCGCACAAACACACAACTATCAAACAATGAAAAAAGGTCTTTTGACCTAGCAATGCACCTATTTCCTACGAATGATTTAGTTGGAACACACAACAAAAAAAAGCTTCACTTGTTAAATCAACCTATAGCACTTAGTATTTCAGAACAAACATCCACAAAACCAAACATCGACATTGATGTTGACCAACTTCCCCATGAACTCCTCCTATGTAGAGGCCAACGCATCATGCTAACTACAAACCTATGGATTCAGGCAGGCCTTGTAAATGGTTCTCTTGGAGAGGTCTTAGATATTGTATATACAGAAAGCTCTAAACCACCTAATTTACCATTATATGTAGTAGTAAAATTTGATACTTACAATGGCCCACCTTGGAACATAGACGCTCCAACAACTATTCCAATAGCACCAATATCTCTAGGTAACCACAGACAGCTACCACTATGCATGGCATGGGCAATTACAATACACAAATCCCAAGGATTAACAATCGAAAGAGCAACTATCGATATAGGTAAAAAAGAAAGACAAGGATTGACTTTTACAGCTATATCTAGAGTTAAATCAATACAAGGACTTAGGATAGAACCACCCTTTTCCTTCGATCGATACTCAAGAATGAAGAATAATCCATACACAATTATCAGGAAAAAAGAAGAGCATCGACTACATCTCCTCTCATTATAATGAGTACAGGTACAGATACATAAACATACCACTCTCTCAATACATTGTATTTGTTTACCTTACTCCTTACCATACTAATACATTACATTTTACTATTTCTATACTTACACCACACTTGCAATCACATGCAGGTGGATGTTCCACATTCATATACTCTTGCAACGGTTGCTTCAGTATAGCTACTAGTATTTACTTCCACCCAAAACATAATCTTTCACCCTTTTTTTCCCAAATTTTGCAGTTTGCATAAAACCATCATTGCACTAACAAATTGGGTTGCCTAACCTGTTCTTAGATTGTGCAGGCTATTATAACAAAAGCAAAACACAAAAAAGATATGCCAATTCATCCAATGCCAACACATGGACCCATCAAATACAAACAACCAACATAGATGAAATTGTTGTAGAACTTACATTCACTTTTCAATATCCACGTAAGTAATACAAAACACTATAAATTCCCATAGCATAATTAAAGTTACTACAAATATTGCTATGCATATAATTACATTGTTTTATTTTTATTACCATCTTCACATAATATAAATAAGTATTTCTATATTTACATCTAAAATTTATCGCATGCAGGTGAATGCTGAAAATTCATATACTTCTAAAACAACTAGCAGCAATGAAGATCCAACACCAACAATGACTACTCAACCAAAGTTGAAGGACAAAACTAAATACTTTTTTCCAAAGTATGATGAACATATTTTTCCAAAGTCTACCAATGGTCATTTCCAAATCCACTTCTACTAAATACATCCTTACAATTGATCCATGTCAAGAACATGAACCAAAGCATATTGAAGACAACAACATCCAAAAACAAGATCAAGTGTCCAATCCATACAAGATGTCGCAAAATGATGACCATATCCATATATCACCTACTCCTCCCTCTACCCATGAGATGCTTACTCCCACTGCACATGTAAATGTTCTTCAAAAACAAAAAAGCCTCCTACCCCAAACATCATTATCAATGAGCAAGAGTCCTCTACTCTAAATTCCTAGTTATAGCTCAAAGCAAAGAGGATCCAATAGAATTTCATAGCAATTCATTTTATACCAATTAAAGAACCCAACCATTAAAGTGATAACTCTACAACACTATCAGGAACTTTGTCTAGTGCAACACCCACATAGGGAGAATGAAGGGTCCTTATGATAAACCTGCTATCAATGCTACAACTATACATATAATTAATCATCCCACCCACAAATTGTGCCCAACCACATAAGCATAACATTTATCAAAGAAATTAACAAATGATTGAGGTGGACAAATAAAATGCAAAAGGATACCCCAAAAAAAAAAAAACATCCCTATCAACCACCATTTGTCAAAGAAATAATGGTGGAAAAGCAAGAGGGGAAGGTTATCCATCAAAAAAATTCCACAAGTACACAATAAAGCTTCAATAACGGCCCACAATATATATAGAAATAAATGTCCCAATCAAATCTCCATATCCACCCACCATTGCAAATCCTCCCAAGTTTGGAAACCCAAAGATTCCAAACTGTGAACCAAACAATCTACATCTCATATCACTCAAAGTACTCCACCATCAACTTTGAAATCCATGATATCCAACTCTCACATAAATTGTGTGTTGACAACAACTCTTTATCATAAGGACTCTACTGCCTCCCTATTGCGATGTATGCATCTAGATGATGTTAACTCCCATAGTACTCTATAGAAAACCACTAATGGTGTCACTTTAGGCAAGTACCATACAAAAAATCCAACAAACAAGAGTCATGTCTGTAATGAAACATCTACATGTGCCAAATCAGGTATAAGCATCTCATCCCATCCAAAATAAATCCACCACTCCATCCAACTAATCCATAAAAAAAATCCATACATCCATGAACCACCGATCAAATGAATGCTCCCCCATCGCCATCCATATTCCAAATCATCTTGATCTTGGTCAATTTAAAGTTTAAACTTTACACTTGCTTTTGGTAAATTTCTTGACATGGATCATTATCACTCATCCTACCCACCATTATCTTAGCCATCAACTATTATCCAAATGACCATCCTCCATCCAAATTAGTTTTCTTACCACAACATAATCCCTACCCTCCTTTGCATACCTAAAATATCCATCCATCCATTCATTTACCCATGCATCCACCCATGGACCTATATCCACCAACTCATGATACATAGTTATAATTATGTATATATTTGGGATAATGAAAATTGTAACATTTTGCAGATTTTGTGTCACTGTTGGGAAAGAGAAAATTTTTTAAACCAGAAATTTGAGCAAGTGTAGAAATTTTAGAGGATTTAATCCTTTAGAAGAAAAGGCTATTTTATTTTCTACCGCTTTTGGCAAGAATGAAGGCTCCAAAGGTTGTCAAGTACAGCAAAAGTTTAGCTCAAATAATAGAGAAAAAGGCGTCGTTTTGCTTGATATTTGCATTGATTGGTCAAGCATTTAAGGGGTTGTCAAAATTTTGAGTCCATACTTTTTTCATTTTTTTACAAAACTTTAATTGTTGAAGCTCTTTATGACCATTTCTATTAAGGTCTTCCTGGAGCTGTGTAGATGGTTTCAGAATCAACAGTAGGGATAAATTAATTGTACATTTACTTCTTTACTTTGATAAACAAATGGTTATACAACCATTATCTTTTTCATAATGTCTATTTACTATTGTCAAATTTAATCTTTGCTTGTTTTGATATAATACAAACAATATTGTACAACTATTAATTTACACTCTAATCCCATTAATACTTCACTATACTTTTCTATCGGCGTACCCCTTGCACCCCCTCTGGTGCAAGTGCTAGTTTTAGTTGGGGATGCGGGTGGGACTCGAACTCAACACACTTATTTGTGTGCATTTTAGCCGCTTTTCTGTTAAGACTTGATAATACGTTATGTTTTTGAGGAATGTTATTAATATGTATTGTTTATATCAATTTTAAATTTAAAAATAAAAAATTATTTTAATTATTTTAATTTTATAATATAAAAGAAAAATAAAATTTATTTGTATTAAAATGATATTTCAATTGGATAGATATATATATATATATATATATATATATATATATATATATATATATATATATATATATATATATAGAATAACTGAAATAGTTAATCTTCTTTTATTTAGGATTTAAATTTAATTTCATTCTTTGATTTCAAATGGATCAATCATATAAATGAAATACGATATCATTAATATAAAATATGTATCTTGAGACTTTTCATAAAACACATTTTCCCAAAGAAAAATATTAGAGATACGGTTGTAGAGAACTTAGAAGTCAAAATATGGTACAAAAGTCTCGTAGGTGATTTAGACACATTAGAGATTGTTAGAATAATGAAAAAAACATTACTGACTCTTTCAATCTTGAGATAAAGATTTATACCATTTGGTTGTAGTTGAAAGCATTATTGATTAGTTTGCACATACACGATGGCTTCATATGCTAACAAAAGCATCCTAAATAGCACCATTAGATAGAGCTTGCAAATTCAAAGGAATATGGAGCATTTGGAATTTTAAAGGCCTTTGGGCTTTCCTTTGAAGCTCTCTTATAACTTATGAAATTTTTTACCCCTTGAGGGACATTGGAAGTGTTGCTTTCAATTGAAATATGTTGTTATACTCGGTTGCTTCTAGTTTTATATAGCTTGTTCAAAGTGTAATCAAGAAGATTAGAGAGAAGTAGTATAATGTTGTCTAAGTGTTTGAGCATACTTTTGAATGTGTAAAATGCTCATGGAAGTCTCTAGAAGATAGTAAGTCTTTATAAAATAACAAGGAGATAGTGGACATAAAGATTGTAAGATTTGACAATGGGGGAAACCTCCCATTATATCTAATCACACAAACAATTTATAATAGAGAAAAAAAAAACTAAAGATTACAAAAATGTAATATGATTGCTATTTCAATATGGATTTAAATGCACGTACAATGATGCTCAAGAATGAGCTACATGTGGGTATATATAAGATACCCCAACAAGAGATGTGAACATACAACCATTATGGGATAATAGATGTAGTTACATATGTGACATACATCTCCACTAAACAAGGAAAGTACACATCCCATGATGAAAGTACAACCTACCCATGTAATCTTACCATATCCTAGGAGCATATAATACAATAACATAATTAACTAAATGCAAACACAATTCACCAACTTGTATTCATCTCATATTCTTTTATGGTCTAAATTCTCCTAAGAATTTTCTTTTTCTCTTTATATTGTGTTTTCAATCTTTCCTCCTCTATCATAAAGGGTTTACCAACTTATATTTTCTTCTCTATTTTGACCTTCTAGAACTATCTACCATTTGATCCTTCCTTGTTAGGTATTTTCATCCTAGCTTTAGGTCCACATGGCACATTAGTAACCAATAGATCATCACTTTTTTCTTTTGGTACTAGCCCATTCTTATAAAATTGAGTTTCCTTGGGAAAACTAAATGAGTAGAATCATGCAAAAGCCACATGATATCTTTTTTACTTTTTCTTTCCTACATTTGTTAGCATAATGATAAGATATCACTCAATTGAAATATGTGACATCCTCCCTTCTTCTTTGGCCTCTCCACCTATCATAGCCTCCTCTATTGTTATTGTGGTAACCACCTTGACTTTCACCTTAATCATTTTCTTCTTAGTACAATGGGGCTAGTTTAGATCCTTGAGTCTAAGACATTATCTTATTCATAAAATTCATCTACCTTGGATATGATAATCATGTGTTGGGGCACATAATTCTCTATTTTCGAATACATATTCCTTAGTGATCCCTTACTAGTACAAGGTTTCATCTTTGAGCTTCTTATTATACTAAGGTTCATGTTCGTCTTTCCTACCAAAGATCAACAATGAGAAATAATCTATTATGTGTTTGTCCTATTAACCACACATGCCCTAATATGTACATCAAAACATCAAACATCTCTCTTTTTCATCTATTATGCCTCTTCCTTTTTGTTACTACTTTCATCAAACATCTCTAGTTTTTCCAATACAAAACTCAAATTTTTAGACATCTCCTCTCTTGTTGTTGACTCTTTCCCCATTTTCTTCTAGGATTTTAATTTTATTATTTCTTCCCTTCTCTACACACTATCATTCCTACTAAATTTGGTGTCTAATGGTTTACACTAATATGCAAAGTCCTCCATCCCAAAGTTCAAGCCATCAAATCCTCAAACCCTTCCATTATTACAACCCTTAGATTGAACTAATCATTTCATGGTCCCTAAGTTAGACATCTCACCTCCACCTAAGACTCCATGATTCTAAGCCTTTCCCTTTCCACCACCTCTACAATGTCTCTAAAAAGAGGGTCTAATTCATTTGATTTCACCATTGCTTCATACTCTTTCAATGTTTGCATCATCTTGGTCAATTTTTTCTTTATGATTCTTATCTATGTTATTGACCACTTTGGTTCTATGTTTGTGAGTTCCATCAATAAATATCTCCAACTCAATTCTCATATGGTTTTCTATATAAATAATACTTATAGAACACTGCCTTCTTGTACATTTCTTCTCTCTCCTAATTTTATTTCAATCTCCTTTTATCATCTCTTTCTTTCTCTGTAAGGCTCATCTTCTTGCTTTCCTCATGAGCCATCTCAATCTCAACAACAATATCCTTCTCTCTTGCTATCACCCTTAGTGTTTGATAGTTTAGTTTATATATCATTAATTTCCTTTCGTTCATTCCCAAAAGGTAAACCAAATCCAACTCAATAGTCATGCCTCTTTAGGATCCTCCTCCACTCCATAATCACCCACAAGGTGTCTAACCTCTTGAAGGTTATGAATTGTTGTGCACTACCACACATTTCTACCATTGCTTCATATATATGGATATATGATCTCTTCCTTGTTACCTCTCCTACTGCAACTTTGACCTTAGTCTCCTTACATGTCAACAATTAAGGTCTCAACATGAAAAAAAATATTAAAAAAATATAAAACCAAGATCTAGATTTGTAAATGTCCTTGTTGTTAACTTAGTTTAATGCAACAAGGAAAGAAATATAATAGAGAAAAATAAATAAATTATATCTTGGTGGATAAATGAGTAAGAGAAAGCATGAAATCCTCAAGATGACCTCAAAATTTGTTAGATATATTCTCAAATTTCATCTCTAACTACAACCCCCAAGTAAATATGTGATTTTTGTACAAGTTATTCAAATATCTTTTCATTTAATTGCAACATTGTTCTCCTTTACAACTTCCAAAACTTGTTTCACACGTGTATTATATGTTCATCATATGATCCAAAGTAAACAATTACATTTGATTCTATAAATGGCCTTAATACCTTATCCATTAACCTCATGAAAGTAGTTGGAGCATTAGACAACCCAATATAAAGTATAAACCACTTATACAAATCTTGATATGTCATGAATGGAATATTCTATATGTCCTCTTTTATTTCCACTTGATGATAAACAAATTTAAAATCTAGGTTGGTGAATTACTTAGCATATTGTATCTAATCCAATAGATAATTAATTCATGGCAAAGGGGACCTATTCTTGAAAATTATCTTATTCAAAATATAAAAATGAACACACATTATCCATGAACCATCTTTATTAGGTAAAACATTAATTGGAGAACATTGAGAAGTACTAGGGTAGGTAACACATGAGTCTAACAAATATTACATAATTGATTTATTACCTCATTAACTTCAACCAACTATTTTTGATAAATATTGATGTTGAGGAGATGATTATTTGGTATGAAATGAATGCCATACTTAATGGATCTTCAAGGAGGAATACCCATAGTATCTTGGAAAATATCCCTAGGTTGTTGCAATATATCTTCTATTTTTTATAATTTTTGTTTTTGATAAAGAAAAACAGGTTTTGAAGGGGCCCCGAAACCCTTTACAAAGATTACAAGCTACAAGAAAAACTAAGCAACTAAAACTAGTAGACCAAAAAACCAAAATGCTGAAAAAAGATAAAACAATAGAAACCCGTCAACACACCAACAACAAAAAACATTAGCACCCAAGCTGATCAAGCAAAAGTGCCAACACCAGCTATAACATTTTTTTCACTAAGGCCATATTCTCCTCAATGACCCCCTCATGCATCTCCACAACATCTTTGAGCTCATCAAAAGAAACAACAACCCTCTTCTTAGTCTTACTCCTCATCCTGAGACATGGTCCAACTTGCACATCCTTTTCCAGCACTAGAGTAGAATCCACATTTTTTTCCACTTGGTTTGATCAATTAACATCTTCAATTTCTTTCTCCATTTCCCCCATCTCCAGAGGTTTACTTGTCCATTTCAAGGCTTTCTCATTTAAAATGGAAAGACCCTTAGCAATTGTCTTCAAAGAATTGTTGATGTTGTTAACCACAGTTTTCAAATCCTTCGACAACTTACCAATTTTTTCCTCAATACTAACAACTCTATCCTCTAAAATATTATTAACCATCATTTTCAAAGAGGAAATCCACTCCTCATGAGAAACCCCCAAGCAATCAACATCAACAACTAATTTATCCAGCATTACATTCATAGTTTTCACCTTACCTTTTAGTGCCCATTCCTTCTGATTGCCTCAGATCATTGCCACATAGATATCCTACCAATTTTTAACCTAGATATTGAGCTCCTTCACCTCTAAAAATAGCCATTTGACCAGAGAAAGCAAATTTCGTGTTCCATCCTCAGCCATCTTGCAGAACATACCCATATTGACCTCATCCCAATTGACATGAGGCGCATCATTCGGCTCCAGGTTATGACCAAGGGCATTTATACGCTCCTCTTTTTTCTCATCCTCTTCAATAGGGGAGTCCTTGACCTCAACCACTTCCACCTTAATCCTCTCCTTGTTAGGCATACTAGCCAAATCAAACAACACTTCCAACTGCTCCATCTTCACAACCCTCTCTACAGGAGATTCTAGATGATCCAAAATAGGGTCAAAATCCTTAGTGTGCTTGAAGTCTCAATCCCATGAGCCTCCATAGGCATGGACCTGGGAAAAAACTTGCCCACACTAGTACTAATGTCCCCAATAGGGGCACTCTTAAGCATTCCCACATCTTCAGGAACCTTGACACCAATCGCAAGGGAGTTCTCCACCACATTGACCTTCTCGAGACTAAAGTCCCCAACAGAGGCATTCTTCACAATGTCCAAAACTGAAGGAACCTTAACACCAGTCACAAGTGAGCTATCCACCACACCACCCTTCCCAGGACACAGAGAGGGCTTCACACTCAAACCAGGAGCATTCACTTCTTTCACCAACTCAATCTTTCTCTTAGCGAAAGATTTATCTTTCCTCGAGCCTTTATATTTCCCCTTAGAATTCTTCCTTACAGACTTCACCATTGCTTCCCTCAGTTCCACATCTGTCTCATAGCCCTTAGTCCACTCTTCAAAATCATCAACCCCTTCCTCTAACACACCTTCATCCACAGACATATCATCATAATCTGAGTCTTCTTCCTCGAAACTACCTTCCCATTCTGCAGTAGAGTCCCCAGTATCATAACCAAAATTCTTAACCCCCTTCTTACTAGGGGTTTTAGGGGAAACATGGATTAATTTGAGCTTAATATGAGCAAACAACAGACTCATAAGACCTTCATGCAAAATGACCTTCTTAGGGTTTTATGATGATCTTCAATACTTTTTTCCATTGATAGTAAAAGGTAAAAAGGAAAGGAGACCAACACCTTATAACAAAAGTGATTCAAAAGCATGAAATGGGAATTGTACACAACAAAGAATCTACCTTCAAGTGTGAAATAATGCATTAAGGCCAACACAAGATCCCTCCACAATGGTTTCATAGACTTGCAAGCATAGCCACCACTTCCAACTTCTTGAAGCTTTTTCTTCTCATCGAATTTGAAAATATTTGCAAAGGATTTCTTGGCAGCAACACTATTTTTGTAGAATTTCCTCCCAGAAATCGAAAGTCTAGTGACCTTTGCAATAAAATCCTCATCAATGTTAAACTCCACTCCCTTATAACGCAGAGTCCTTCCATTCCAACCTTTCACAAAAAGCTTTGAAGCATCAAGATCAGGGCCTTGAATTCTTTGCATGTACTATGTAACCCCACCTTGCTCCAAGTGATCCCACACAACTGCATTACTCTGGAACTCCTCGCACGAGCTTGGTTCAATTCTATAGCGATCTCCACCCATGGTGGCATGAAAAGAGCAAGAACCCAACAACACCAAAAAGTTCTGTAAAAACAAAATGAACCTGGCTCTCCTCAAAACCATGCAAATAACACCCACAATACGTGTGGGCTTGTCCTTCAAAGTACTTCCCAGCCTACACAGCTAGGCCATCATTTTATGGAAACCAAAGATTTAATGATGAGATGGATAGGGCGAAGGTTCATCGTGCATAAACCAACTTAAAAACATAATGAAGAAACTTTCCCCAATATCGACCACCTTAGAAGCAAGCCACCTAGTCATCATTGGAAATATATTTAAGATTGAGAGGTAAAGATTCAAAATAATCCCAATCATATTTAGCCACCACTCCCAAGTTGACAAAACCATCAGCCAACATATTAGCTTCTCTAAAAACATGAGAGATTCTAATCTCCTCAAAAGAATTAATGATGGAGATTGAATCATTAATAAGATGAGCGATAGACCACGATGGCGAGAATTTCTTCAAAATACAATTAATAACATTAAGTGAGCCCCCTCCAACCAAAGTTTAGAGACCCCTGATTCTTAGCCAAAATGAGGCCATGATAGGTTGCAACTGCCTCCGCAAAGTGGTTTGTCTGGATTCCCAAAGGGAGCACCACCGCAGAGACAAACCTACCATTCTCATCTTGTAACACTCCCCCACAACCAGTAAGCCCTGGATTTCCCTTAGAAGCTCCATCAAAATTAATTTTAAACCACCCACAAGCAGGAACCTTCCACCGAACCCCCTTCCATGGGTTCTTTTAACTTCTTCACCAGATTGGAAAGGTCACAAGAAAGATTCCATATTTTACCCACAAGAAGATCATAAGGGGAAACTGACACTTTCATGTTAAATGAAGGGATCATCAAGAATTCAGACAAGAAATTTTACTTGATAACATCACATATTTTAAAGGCCAGCCTAGAAGGCGACAACTCTAGATGACGGAAAACCCTATTTTTACGTTCCTTCCAAACACCCCAAGCAACATGTGACAAGATTAGAGATCACAACATGGAGAGGGTCAAGTTAAGAGGAGTCACCCATTGAGAGAATAAGTCAGCGAAGGAAGCGGGGAACACCTACACTATCTCCCACAAATGAAAAATATGAGTCCAAACTTCCCAAGTATAACTACACCCAGTCATCAAATGAAGACAATCCTCAACATCTTTTTTACATTAAGAAACACCTATTCGGTAGAGTCATTCCTCTCTTCACAAGATTATTTAGAGTAAGAATCTTGTCTTGACACAGAAACCAAAAGAATATATTGATTTTAGGCAGGAGCTTCCCATTCCACAAGCAACCCTAGAAAGGCAGAGGACCAACCATCCGAGTCTGAAAAGAAAAGGCCAAAGACACAGAAAAATTCCCATTGGAAGTAAACCGCCAAATAACAAAATCCTCTTGAGCTTCCACCAGGATATGAATCAAGGAAAGAAACTCAACAAGGGGCTTCAAGTCCCTATTAACCACATCAAGTCTAATCCAGCTGCCCTGCCAAATATAATCAACAACAAAAACACCCCATTCCTTGATACAAAAATCCTTGAAAGGGGCTGCCCAAAGTTCATCCTTCAAAGGCCCATGCCCAATCCACTAGTCATCTCAAAACATGATCCTTCTACCATTTCCCAAAACCCACCTCAAACCAGCAGCCACAGTCGAGCAAGCACAGATCATAAAGTTCCACAGGAATGACCCCTGCGAAGGAACAAATTTCTCCCTGAACAAGTCTCTAAACTTATCCACTCCCCTCAAATACTTTGAAGAAAAATGGTCATCCATTCTTTGCCACTCACAAGCAGGTTCCATAACTGTTTAGCCACAAGAGAAGAATTGAAATCTTCCAGTTTACGTAGCCCTAAACCACCTTGGGATTTAGATATACACATCTCCTCCTAGGACAACAAGTGTAACCTTTTCTTCTCCTCCACACCAGACCATAAGAACCTTTTATGAATTCCCTCAATTTTCTCCCAAAATCTTCTAGGATTTTTATAAGTTTTGTTAGTGGAACTATAGGAAGTCTAATATTCACAATTATTTTATTTTCTTTATCTCTCAAGAAAAGGAGAAAAAAAATCCCAATAGCATTAATCAATCCCTTTGTGTAGCACTTGCTAATGAGATTTTTGATTTGCCTTTATATGACTTGATGACTTAACTTTAATTGTCATTCACCAATAAATTTTGGTTAGCTCCTCTCATGAAGACACCATTGTGAACATATATGAAAGGGGACCACACAAATCAAGAGGTGCAAGATTTCCAAAACTCCATCAAAGAGACTTATCTATGCCAAAATTAACATTACACTATTTAGTTACCTATATCTCTATTCCTTGTTTCACCCATCTCAAATAATGAGTACGATGATTATATTTTCTGACCCAAGTTAGTATACAAAATATTTTGAAATCAAATTTTACTGAGAAATAATAAAAAGAATAAAATTTAGATTTTTGTTTCTAAATTTTACCTTGAAATAGTCTAGTTTTCTCACTTGTTTTCTTGAACCACATTAATGTTTAAAAATTTGTGTTTATAAATGGAGATATAAACTAGCCTCTCATCCATATTGGAATCATATATTATATCTTTTTTATTGGGATTATTTAAAGTCATATTTTTCTTTTATTTCTCTTGTTTTTTAAAGGGTGTTATTTCATATGAAATTTACAAAAAAATCATTTGTATGGCCATCAACATCACAATACTCACAATTATTTTTAGTATCCTTATTAGAAATTTGAAATAGATTGAATAATCCATGGAACTTTTTAAGAAAAAATCAAAGTTACATAAACTGGAAAAACATAAGAATGCAAACCAGGTCTCTGAGAGATTATGCAATGTCGATGTGACAATATTACATTAAGAGCTTCCAAGTTGAAAAAGATACACCGTAAAGATTGCAAGAAGAACAATGCATAAAGATGCATGAATGAATCAATAATACAAATACAAGCTAGGTAGTGAGTTTATATAGAACTTAGGAGAGGAGGTAGGTGGCAAATAAAACCAATAGGAATCAACCAAAAAAAGTGGAGATGGACTACCAAAAGTGGAGGATGCCACCAAAAGTGGAAAGTGTTCCACCCTTTAAGGAAGGGGACAGCACATCACTTACCTCCTAGTAATAAACTCACTTTATTATCCTAAGCAAGCTTAATAAAGTGTAGGAAAAACCTAGGACTAAGGGAAAATAAATTATCCCACTAAGAAAATAAAAACCTACACCAACACCCCCCTTAAGAACAGCTTAGGAGGATGTAAAAAGTGATGGGTCTCAATAAATGAGGACATGTTAGGTACCCATGTACACATAAAATTCCCCCAAGGAAGAAGCCCCCCTACAAATAGAGAGAGAACACCCCCCAAAATAGAGAGAGAAGAAAAGGACTAAGTAGCCCCCCCAAAGAGATCCAATGGTCAATGTTCGAAAATTGATGGAGAAGATGGTCCATGATCATCGAACAACATTCCTCCCCTTAGGAAGAAACAAAACCAATGGTGTGAGCAAGTTGTCTCCCAAGTCTTGAAAGGAATATGTAGGAAGAAAGCGCGCAAGATGTATGAAGTCTTTGAAGTCGGCTCAAGTATCCCCATGTTGATGCTAAAAGAAGATACAATCAAATCATACCACACTATTGAAGATGACAAATTAGAATCTCCTAGAGACTGATGTAGAGTATAATCCAAAGTCAATGATGGTTTGATAAAAATTGTGCAATGTTTGTCATAAAAAAAGAGAGATAATCCCTCAAATGTGTCCTCCAAATTTGAAATAGGTGTCTCCATAAACAGGTCTAAAACTCCTGTCAAGAGATCATCCCACAAAGCTGAATCAGGAAGACTATGGATACCCTACTGGAAGAAGTCATTGGAAGTTTTCAAAGAAGAAACTCTAGACTCTGAAGTAGCAACATTAGATGCAAGCAAAAAAGAGTGGTCCTCAAAGAGAAGATGTATGTCCTCAATAGTGTCATCTAAATCTGATATGAGGGACTACAAACAAACAAGAGATGTTTGGTAGATATTGGTCCCAATGGACTGAATCCAAAAGACATAATTGATCAAGTTGCAATGGATCACTGAAGGCTCTCGAAGAAGCATCTATAGAATTTGAATTTGTAATAGGTGATGTTGATGTAATCTCAACATGAGGATGAGAAGCAAGAGAACTTGTCTTTGTTTCATTTGAACATTCAAGATGTGCATAATACTTAAGCTCCTCTAAAGTTGCATCATCATAGGGTATATTATCTGCATCATCATGTGGAATAAGGAAATTTGTAGTAGGATCATCTGGGAATGGAGAAACATGTGGGTCTCCAAACATCTCCTAAATCTTGGTCCAAAGTGTGCGGGGACATTCAATGTTTGCTATAACCAACATAGTGTAGGTATCAACATAAGAACCAATCACTCTTAATACATGATCAGTTTTATTACCCCATACTAATTTCCTTCCATGTGTGACTAGTTCAAGCATGAGCCTATAAAGGTAATACAAAAGTTTTGGCCATCTAAGATGGGTTAGAATGTCTTTTTTCCAAGACTCATAATTAGTCTTATCCAAAATTATCATTGAAGAATGAGTAGAAAAACCCATGATACAATCCTCAAATAATTACAAAGGAACACCAAAAGAAAACACCAATACACTCCCACATTTTTCACTAGTATCAAAGATCATCCCCCCAAAATATTACAAGGTTGGCACTTTATAATTCAGTGTGTTTACAAAGCCTTTTCCAAGATACAATGCTCAATAGGCTCAAAATAGCCAAAATTACAAATTCTAATACAAAATTAACCTAAGATTTTTTTTGGAAAAGTTAGCATTATGGTTGTGTAGTGCTCTCCAAGACCTTTCCAATGCCCACTTGTTTTTGAAAAACAGAGCATTGAGGCAAAATTTATGGCCTTTTGAAGAAATTTGCACCAAATAGCTTCACCCTGCAATATCTGGCAGAAAATGGAAAAAAATCTTTTCAATATCTTTGTGGATGGAAATCACTCATCTCCAAATTTTAAATGATATCTCTTTTGTAGAAAACGGACATTGTGGTGAAAAGTTATGAATTTTTTAAAAAATGGCTAAATTTAGCCTACAAGGACGACCCTCTAACAAAATAAAAATTTGCCAAAATAAAATTAATCTAGAATAGAGACAATTTTATATGAGAATAGGGGTTTTTGGGCCTTCTGAACACAATGTTAAGGTTTGTTTGGGCTGGAAATGCTTCAATGAAATTTTGTTCACCGGAGTTGAGTTTCAAACCCTTGTTTGCAACTATGTCAAATGATCTTCAATTTGGATGAAATAAAAGCCAATCTTGACTTTCTTGAGCCTTTTGGATGTATTGGAATAGTAAAAAATGTTTCTAGTATAACCAAAAATATTGCAATCACTCAGATCTCACAAAACACATCCAATATGAAGAGGTTATTAGATCTTTGCAAATCCTTTCTAATTCTCCAGATCATTCAAAACGCAAGAGAAGAGCATATGGGAATTTACAAGATCTTTACAAGAAATTCAATCTCTCAATCGAGAATCTATAAACTTAGATTTCTCAAAACAAAAGCTCTGATACCATGTTAGAAATTTCAAATAGATTGAATAACCCAAGGAACTTTTAAAGAGAAAATCAAAGTTACATAAACTGAAAAAACATAAGAATGCAAACTAGGACTCCGAGAGATTATGCAATGTTGATGTGACAATATTGTATTAAGAGCTTCCAAGTTGAAAAGATACATTGCAAATATTGTAAGAAGATCAATACATGAAGATGCATGAATGAATCAATGATGCAAATACAAGCTAGGTAGTGAGTTTATATAGAACTTAGGAGAGGAGGTAAGTGGAAAATCCAACCAATATGAATCAACCACAAGAAGTGGAGATGGACTACCAAAAGTGGAGAGTGTTCCAACCTTTAAAGAAGGGGACACCACATCACTTATCTCTTAGTAATAAACTCATTTTATTATCCTAAGCAAGCTTAATAAAGTGTAGGAAAAACTTAGGACTAAGGGAAAATAAATTAACCCACTAGGAAAATAAAAACCTACACCAAAAATCCTTCTCAGAGAAATTATAAATAATATAATGCATATATTTCCAAATTTACCCTTTCTATTAATGCTTAGAATTGAATCCACCATATTAATAACCCTTTTTTTTATTTGGAGATGAAGATGATCCTTTTTCCTTGTCTACCTCTAGGAAATAGATTTGAGAGAAAGATTCATTAACATCCTTAGGATTAGTAATCAAAATAAGCTTCCCATAATAATTTACTTCATGAGTACACTGGATTATCACACAACTTCTTGTTTGGATCAATAGATTATGAAATTAACTTATGGAGGCCTACACACTTTGGCCTAGTCTTTGCCTCAAAATTCATCAATTAATGTACCAATCCTCTTCATAATAAATGCAATAAAATTATCGTTTAATCAAAGTTTAAAATTCATCCCACTTATTATTTGGTAGAAAAATTATTAAATTTAAGTAATGAGAGTAATTTCAAAACCAATATAAAGTGTGACTAACCAACTTCAATCATGTAAAATAATATTTTTGCTATTCATTAAGGTGGAACAACCTAAAATATACCTCTAGTTGAGCAATTGAGCGGTTAAAATTTCTAGTCTTGATTTCACCCTCAAATTGAAGAATATGTATCTTAGCCTCCAATCTAAATGGAGGAGCATGGGTGGTATGAGTCTACTCAGTTAGATTTTGAGTTTTTGAGTTATCACTTGTTTATAAAACCAAATTCTAGAGCATCACATATAGACACAAATGGATACAAATTTCACAATGAAACTTTTTATTAGCCAAGATGTGTAGTAGATGAATGAGTTACAAAGGAAATATTTACTTCCAAGCATACCCATATATGTAGCCATAAAGGCACATACTTAGAACTATAGATATAAAGTATAAGGTATGTGTCATTTAGTTTTAATTTAATAATTTATTAATGAATAAACATATAGTCGTAAACTAATATTTTTTTATGTAAGATTATAGACTTCAAACCACTGTATTGGTATGTACTTGATGTCTACATGTTCACTATTACTCATTATTTAACATCGGTAATCGGTTTATGTAATCTAACCATATGAAAAATTCAATAGAAGATTCTTACAAATTTTATAGATGAAAAAGTTATCCATGTTATTAAACAATGAAGATAATCTTACACACATAATAGTTATGGAATTTGTTGTTTTTAAAATTCAAAGATTTGTATTTCTATGATTTTCCATGATAAAAATTAATGCTTTTAACATTTTTCTATTTAGTTGAAGCAATCATTATATATATTATTGTGATAAATATAATATAATATTATATTTGGGGGAATCGACAACCCAATGATCTGAATCGTCTTTTTTGGCATTAACACCAATTGTATGAACATGACAATCAACAGAATGAGCCATTGTAACCCCAGACCAACACTAGGATGCCCCCAATCCTAGCTAGTAGATTGAATGGCACTTGAACTTGGGTGGGCAAACTACCACCCACTTAGAGTGAGTAGCCACACCACTGAGCTAAACCTTAAGGGCTTATATATTATATATTATTAATAATATATATTATATTATACTAATGATAAATAATATTTAAGTTTGAGCAAAGATAGAGGTAATGAAAAATAAATAGGATTTAATATGTTCACAACGTTAAAGTGAGAGAGAGCATTATGTGAGCTCATATAAAGTGCTAGAAACTATAAATAAATAAACTTAACTCTAGAATGGGAAATGGAATAAGAGAAGGGCCCACGAATCATGTAGAATGTCAAATGTGCGTTGTTTAATGGGAAATCAAATAAGAAAAGAGCTTACGAATCATGTAGAAAGTCAAATGTTAGAGTGTGTTATTTAAATTTAGTTGAAAAAGATCCGGAAATAGAATAAAAGAAAATAGAATAAGAAAAGAGAAAATGGAATAAGAGAACGACGCATTAATCATATAAAAAGTCAAAAGTGTGTTGTTTAAACCCAATCAAAAAACAATCCAAAAGCTTTTCCATATAGTTTGAAGAAAGAAGTGAAGTTTGAACTCTTTCTTTGGAAGGGGGGATTTGTGGAGAGTAATCGTTATCGCCATCACCATCAGATATCCAGCTGCTGAGCAGAGTTGAATATATGCACTTTCAAAGGGATTACTGGATTTCCCATGCGTAAAAGAAGTTATGAAATAATCAAAAGAGCCCTACAAAGAATTCTTTCCGGGCATTGTGGCGCAGATTGAGAATTTTTATACGTTCTTCTTTAGAAAATGGATGACTGCTTTGTGGATTCCACGTAGATTGATAAAGAAACTAATGCACTGTATAATGACATTTGGGTGGGTGAATTATATAGTAGTCGTTTTTACAGGAGAATATTGCAGTCTGTTGTTTCATATATATATTTTTGGTCTTTTGGATGTTAATATTTTTTTTATTCTGTGTTTTTGGCTTTGTTTTTTAAAAGAAAGGTATCACATTTTTATAATTGAAAAAAAAGATTACAATCTGATGAGTAAGTGCACATGTAATAAACAGTCTTTTAGTTAAGCTATCACAAGGAGGGTGATCTAGTCTATCAAAGCCACCCAAGGTCAAACTCGGCTCAATTGCACCTTTAGAAGTTTGAATCTTGCTCGATGGCACATTCAAGGAACACACCATTATCCTCAGCAATTGTGCTCAATCAATTGAAATACAAATCTTTGATATTTTAATTATTTTAAATTTACAATAAAAAAATTCATATTCATTTGTATTAAAATGGTATTTTTTATTGAAAATGATAAACATTTAATTGGCATTGAGTGTACACAATCAATTTCTTTAATTTAAAACATTCTTGCGTAGAACTGAAACTTTTAAATTCAAATAATTAATCTTCTTTTAAATATGAGGACTCAAACTTATATAATCAATCTTCTTAACTTAGAGAGAATTCCTCTAGCATCAAATATGGTCTCTTCCTTTTATTCAAAATGGATCAACCACATTAGTGATGTAAACTAACATTAAAAAGTATGTCTTTAGACTTTTTCAATCACAAGACATTCATAGAACTCATTTCCTTAAGGAAAAATATTTGAAATATGGTTGCAAAGAACTTAGCAAGTCAAAGTATGGTAGGTACTAAAAGTCTTCTGAGTGATTAGACACATAATAGATTGTTAGAATAATGAAAAATAATAACCAATGACTCTCAACCCTAACCAGAAATTTCATATAGTAAATTGGTTGTTAAAAATGTCATTAATTGGTTTGCAATTCAAGATGGTTTCACATGCTAACAAAACCATGCCAAATTGAACCATAAGATAGAGAAAATAGAAACAAAGTGTGTTGGAGCATTTGAAATATTGAAGTCCTTTAAGCTTCCTATTGAATATCTCCTATAACTTGTGATCTTTTAAACCCCCTGAGAGACATTGTGAGGGGGTTGGTTTCAATTGAAATGTTTTTTATACTTGATTGCTTTAGTAAAGTAATCTTATAAAGTGTGAAGTGTAATCAAGAAGGTTAGGCAAATAGTAAAATGTTGTATAAGTGTTTGAACATATTCTTGAATAAGGAAGATGTCCATGAAAGTTTCTAGAAGGTAACAAACCTCTTAAAAAATAACAAGGAAATAGTGGTATGAGGAGATTTCTCGCTCTTGGGGAATTTTTCCCCATTTTAGATTTCTCTAGGTCAAAGGTTATGTATACTCTATTTTATACTTGATCTTTCTCTCTATTGTATAATATAGTCTTCCTTTATGTATGTGCGAGCTTAACAAAAATACAATAAAGATACAATCACTTTTTTTGTGTACTGTTGCATAAAAATCAACAACTAAGTCAAAACTCACATGCTATTAAAATAGGTAATATTTTTGTTGGTGAGTTGTGTAGTAGAATATAAACTTTGGCTATTAAGTAGATTGGTTCTAGAGCACATGGCAAGTTCCTTTTGATATCTCTTTGTGGGGTGTGTGTATAATTTGACAATTTTATAAAGTTGTTCCTCTCTCTAGATTAGCTAGTGGTAGATGAGGTGTTTTGTTTTATTTATAGCAAGATATACTCACAAGTAGGTGGAATACACAAATAAAAAAGATGAATCTTAAAGAATAATATGTAATCAAAATCATTTAGTCAATGGGATAGCTTGAAAGGGTGGATAAGGTCTTGAACTTATTCTCATGGGTAAGTTAGGAGTCTATATGGAAGTTCCAAACATAAGTGAGGAGTCAAAGACTCAAAAAACAAAGGAGTAGCTCATACCACTTGTGGTATCCCCTCATTTATATTGAAGGCTAACATAGAAATTCATCCAGTCAAGTTGAACTTAGTGCTAAATCATTTTAACCAACTTGGCTTGTTATCTTATTTGCAAAACCTTCAACAAGTGTTGTGCCTTATGAAACATTCATCATAGAGACCCTTTACCTCACCAATTGATAAGTAGAAGAAATTTTCTGTAGTGCATCAAATTATGATATTAATATTATGATTCAACTATACTTAAATTCATTGACTTATATTTCATGATGATTAAATCTTAATATTAATATCATTATTTCACACACTGAGCAAAATACATACTTATTAAATTTTGTCAGTCAATTAATTCAAAATTTGATAGTTTAACCGACATAATACTAAAGAAAATTTCCCACCTAATATTTTGGCGGAAGAAACAAACTCATTCCTTGGAATTGGTCAATTTTGGGAGAGTATAAAAAGCGAACAAGTAATCTACTTTTTAGCGTATCGTTGCCATCACCATCACCATCACCATCACCATCAGATATCTAGCCGAGGAGCAGAGTTTGAGTATATCCACAATTAATGGGATTACTGATTTTCTGTGTAAACAAAGTAATAAAATAATGGGCACAATCAAAAGAGCCCTGGAAAGAATGCTTTCCATGCATCAGAAGGACTACTTTGTTTGATTCAACCTATATTGATTTGATACGATAAAGTAAACAAACGCATTGCAAAGATCTCACATTTTTTTAGTTGGGGATGCGGGTGGGACTCGAACTCAGCACACTTATTTGTGTCTGCATTTTAGCCGCTTTTCTGTTCAGTACACCTGAGTTGGCCTAATGGTGGAGAACTTGTACTCTTGAGAGAGGTCAAACTTCAAATCCTGCAGGGGTAAGGTATGTACACCTCGTATTGTAGAGCATGAGTTAAGTGCCTCCCTCATATTGGGAGTATGAGGAGTCCATACGTAGCCATCCGTAGACCCATTTTAAGGAATGTTATTATTCTGTATTGTTTATATCAATTTTTAAATTTTTAAATTAAAAATTATTTTAATTATTTTAACTTTATAATATAAAAGAAAATTAAAATTTATTTGTATTAAAATGATATTTCAATTGAATATATATATATATATATATGTATAGAATAATATTTTTTAAATTGAAATAGTTTTGATTGGAGGTAAAAAATGGGTTTTGAAGGGGTCTGTAACCCTTTACAAAATAAAGCAGCTGATAAAAATAGAAAACAACATTATGCAGCAATTAGCCCAACGATAACGAACCGACAACAAAAAAGAAGGCAACCAGTCAACACCACTACATATTGTTCAAAATATCAATAGCCTCTATTTCACTAGCAGCTATCTTCTGCACATTATCCACAGTATCAGACAATTTTATACCAGAGGCCCCACCCTGAGCTTTCATTTTGTTTCTAGTTTTGGCCCCCAGCCCACCAATTTTTACCTCACCACTCAAAACACTACCTTTAACACCACCCTTCTCACTAATGCAATCCACATCCATCAGTTTACCCACAACAACAGTATCATCAACAAACACAATATCCTTTCCCTTTTTCGCAATAATTACAGGGGAGATCACCTTGGTAGAGTCAAAAATTGCCAAAACCTTAGGGACATCTCCACTCTTCATCACAACATTCCACATTTTATCAATTTTATCCTCAAGGGATAAGATTCTCCCTTCCAAGTTCTATTTCAAATTGATGGTTTCCTCCGCCACAATATTAGCCACAGTATTAAGAGAGTCCATCAAATCATCAATTTGACTTTGGATAGAAGGATCCTTAACCTTACTAGCAATACCTCTAATTCTAACATTAGTCTTGATAATCTCATGGAAGAACCACTTAAAAAGTTTAAACAACACATTAGCACTATCACGAGCCAAGCCCAGCACATCAAACAACTGCTCTCTATCAAAGTTCTCAATCCCTTTCCCCACAATAACATCCTCATCAGAAGAACTAACATGAACCTTATCAACAAAAATATCCTTACCTTTGCCAACGGAGACATGAGTCTTCATCTTTCGAATGGAGCTGGCGATTTCCTCCACTACAACCTTCCTTTTCATCAGCCTATCCACATCCGCTTTGCTAGTTCCCAAAGTATGTCCTCCACCCAAAACCCTTTGCTTCCCCTGCTTCTGCATCCCAATGTCAACACCTAGAGAAGCCTCACCAAAGATACCTCCAGCCAAGGAAAGAGGGAAACCCTTCTCCAAGAGTTGGCCAATAGTTCTCAACACCCTTCTCTTCTGGCTCCCATCCTCAGTCTCCTGTAGTTGTCTAGTCATTGGGGGAGGAGAGGAAGCTTCCCCATAAAGTTCATTTATGTCCTTAACCCCCTCAGAATGAACATTCGCTGCCACCTCATCACTACATGTCATATAGCACTCTTTGTCATTTGGCTTCCTTTTTCCAGTCTTACCTGGAACATGGGAATTGGGGCCCTCCTCAAAAGAGGCATACGAATCCGAGACATAATCAACATCATCATCCCTATCAGACTCAGACTCTTTGTTCAAAATTATCCTCCTCTTCTTAGATTTTTTTACTAACCCTTTCCTCTTTCGACACCGTCTCATAACCCTCCTGGGGTTTAGCAATATCTTCCTTCGGGGACACAAGAGGTTTTTGCATCTCATGAACTTTGACGTGTTCATAGATTGGGAGAATTAACCCCACATGCAGGACAAGGTTTTTGGGGTTTTTCATATTATCCTTAATCCTCGAGTCAAGCGACATCAACAAGTAGTATGGAAAGGAAATCCATTTCCTATGCCTGAAATGGTTAATCAAAAGGAAATGGTAAGTGTTAATCGCCGTATACCTGCCTTCCAAGGTGACATACCTCATAATCTCTTCAACAACATCACACCACAATGCTTTTAAGGAGCTCCTCTGATAACCACCACTCTTTGTCGTCTTCAAATCAACAACCTCATTCCCTTTAAAGAAAATAGACATTGCAACTTACGATTCTTTTTTTGTCTCTGAACACCTTCATACCATGCATAGCCAAGCCAGTAATTTGAGTTATCAAATCTTCATCAACCACATTTCCCTTCCGCCCAAATTCAGGGTTCTCTCATTCCACCCTTGAGCAACCAAATCAGTGACTTGGGGGTTGTTACCATGCAGTTTCTCCATATACGGAGTTAAGCCACCCTTCTCTAAAATCTCTCACACCTCCTTCTTCTGCTTAGCAGAAACGCAAGACTTAGGATCGACACAATTTCTTTCCCCATCCATCGCAAAAGACTTAACAAACAGAGGCCAAGCAAAATGTAGAAACCTCAAAAGAATAAGACAGACACCACCCAAAGCAGAATTATAAAACAAAAGACTTTGGAAACTAAGACGAATATCACCCAGAATCTGTGTGAAGCTAGCAAAAGGACATATATGAAATGATGAACTTGAACTCCGGTCCATGTGAAAGTCATCCCCCATACTTAAAACTTGAACATCCCCATTCATAATATTAGGCCATGTGATTAAGGACATGCACAACTCAATACAAAATAAGATCAAAAGCAACTTGATATTAGCATTCATTATTAATAATAGTCGTTGCCTCAAAAGGAATAGGATCATTTAAATCCCACTCCTTTCTTTCTCTAACACCAAAGTTAGCGAGGAAATCAACTAACATATTTCCCTCTCTCAATATGTGGGATTTCCTTATTTGAAATAGTTAATCTTCTTTGATTTAGGATTCAAATTTGGTTTCATTCTTTGATTCAAATAGATTAATCATATAAATGGAATAGGATATCATTAATATAAAACATGTATCTTAAGACTTTTCACAAAACACATTTTCTCAAAGAAATATATTAGAGATAGGTTTGTAGAAAACTTAGAAGTCAAAATTTGGTACAAAAGTATCTTAGGTGATTTAGACACATTAGAGATTGTTAGAATAATGAAAAAAAACATTATTGACTCTTTCAATCTTGAGATAAAGATTCATACTTTTTGGTTGTAGTTGAAAGCATTATTGATTAGTTTGCACATACACGATGGATTTATATGCTAACAAAAACATCCTAAATAGTACCATAAGATAGAGCTTGCAAATTCAAAGGAATATGGAGCATTTTGAATTTCAAAGGCCTTTGGGCTTCCCTTTGAAGCTCTCCTATAAATTATGAAATTTTCCACCCCTTGATGGACATTGGAAGTGTTGCTTTCAATTAAAATATGTGGTTATACTCGGTTGCTTCAATAAAGTAGTTTTATATATAGCTTGAAGTGTAATCAAGAAGGTTAGAGAGAAGTAGTATAATGTTAGCATAATGATAAGATATCACTCAATTGAAATATGTGACATCCTCCCTTCTTCTCTGGCCTCTTCCCCTATCATAGCCCCCTCTATTGTTATTGTGGTGACCACCTTGACTTTCACCTTAATCATTTTCTTCATAGTATAATGGGGCTAGTTTAGATCCTTAAATCTAAGAAATTATCTTATTCATAAATTTCATCTACCTTGGAGATGATAATCATGTGTTGGGGCACATAATTCTCTAATTTCCAATACATATGCCTTAGTGATCCCTTACTAGTACAAGGTTTCATCTTTGAGCTTCTTATTATACTAAGGTTCATGTTCATGTTTCCTACCAAGGGTCAACAATGGGAAATAATCTATTGTGTGCTTGTCCTATTAACCACGCATGCCCTAATATGTACATCAAAACATCAAACATCTCTATTTTTCATCTACTATCCCTCTTCTTTTTTGTTACTACTTTCATCAAACATCTCCAGTGTTTCCAATACAAAACTCAAATTTCTAGATATCTCCTCTCTTGTTGTTGATTCTTTCCTCATTTTCTTCCTTGAATTTTAATTTTCTTATTTCTTCCCTTCTCTACATACTATCATACCTACTAAATTTGATGTCTAATGGTTTACACTAGTATGCAAATTCCTCCATCTCAAAGTTTTCGTCATCAACTCCTCAAACCCTTCCATTATTATAACCCATAGATTGAACTAATCATTTGATGGTCCCTAAGTTAGATATCTCACCTCCACCTAAGACTCCATGATTATAATCGTTTCCCTTTCCACCACCTCTACAATGTCTCTAAAAAGAGGGTCTAATTCATTTGATTTCACCATTGCTTCATACTCTTTCAATGTTTGCATCATCTTGGTCATTTTTTTCCTTATGGTTCTTATCCATGTAATTGACCACTTTGGTTCTTCTATGTTTGTGAGTTCCATCATTAAATATCTCTAACTCAATTCTCGTATGGTTTTTTATATAAATAATGCTTATAGCACACTGCCTTCTTGTACATTTCTTCTCCCTCCTATGTTATGTTTCAATCTCTTTTTTTCCTCTCGTTCTTTCTCTGTAAGGATCTTCTTTCTTTCCTCATAACCCATCTCAATCTCAACAACAATATCCTTCTCTCTTGCTATCACCCTTAGTGTTTGATAGTTTAGTTTATATATCATTAATTTCCTTTCGTCATCCCCAAAAGATAAACCAAATCCAACTCAATATTCATGCCTCTTTAGGATCCTCCTCCACTCCATAATCACCCACAAGGTGTCTAACCTCTTGAGTGTTATGAATTATTGTGCACTACCACACATTTCTACCACTGCCTCATATATATGGATATATGATCTCTTCCTTGTTGCCTCTCCTACCACAACTTTTACCTTAGTGTCCTCCTTACACATCAACAATTGAGGTCTCAACATGGAACAAAATATTAAAATAAATATAAAACCAAGATCTATATTTGTAAATGTCCTTGTTAACTTAGTTTAATGCAACAAGGAAATAAATATAATAGAGAAAAATAAATAAATTATATCTTGGTGGATAAACGAGTAAGAGAAAGCATGAAATCCTCAAGATGGCCTCAAATTTTTTAGTTATATTCTCAAATTTCATCTCTAACTACATGCCCCAAGTAAATATGTGATTTTTGTACAAATTATTCAAGTATCTTCTCGTTTAATTGCAACATTTTTCTCCTTAACAACTTCCAAAACTTGTTTCACATGCATTATATGTTCATCAAAAGTGTTGTCAAAGATCATATGATCCAAAGTAAACAGTTACATTTGATTCTGTAAATGATAGGTTAATACCTTATCCACTAACCTCATGAAAGTAGTTGTAGCATTCTAGACAACCCAATATAAAGTACAAACTACTTATACAAACCTTGATTTGTCATGAATTGTATATTCTATATGTCCTCTTTTATTCCCACTTGATGATAAACAAATTTTAAATCTAGGTTGGTGAATTACTTAGCATATTACATATCTAATCCAATATATAATTAATCCATGGAAAAGGGTACATATATTCTTGAAAACTATCTTATTCAAAATACAAAAATGAACACACATTCTCCATGAGCCATCTTTATTAGGTAAAACATTAATTGGAGAACATTGAGAAGTACTAAGGTAGGTAACACATGAGTCTAACAAAGATTGTAATTTATTTATTACCTCATTAACTTCAAACAACTATTTTTGATAAATATCGATGTTGAGGAGATGATTATTAAGTATGAAATGAAGGCCATACTTAATGGATCTTCAAGGAGGAATACCCATAGGCTCTTGGAAAATCTCCCTAGGTTGTTGCAATATATCTTTTATTTTTTATATTTTTTGTTAGTAGAAATATTAGAAGTCTAATATTCACAACTATTTTATTTTCTTATCTCTCAAGACAAGGAGAAAAAAATTCCCAATAGCATTAATCAATTCCTTACTTTATGTAGCACTTGCTAATGTGATTTTTGATTTACCTTTATATGACTTGATGACTTAAGTTTAATCATCCTTCACCAATAAAGTTTGGTTAGCTCCTCTGATGAAGACACCATCTTGAACATATATGAAAGGGGAGCACACAAATCAAGAGGTGCAAGATTTCCAAAACTCCATCAAAGAGATTTATCTATGCCAAAATTAACATTACACTATTTAGTTACCTATATCTCTACTCCTTGTTTCACCCATCTCAAATAATGAGTAGGATGATTATATTTTTTTTAACCCAATTAAGTATACAAAATATTTTAAAATCAAATTTTACTGAAAGATATTTAAAACAAATAAAATTTAGATTTTTGCTTCTAAATTTTACCATGAAATGGTCTAGTTATCTCACTTGTTTTCTTGAACCACATTAATGTTTAAAAATTCACGTTTATGAATGGAGGTATAAACTAGTCTCTCATCCATATTGGAATCATATTATCTCTTTTTATTGGGATAAAGTTATATCTTTCTTCTCTTATTTTTTAAAGAGTGCTATTCCATATGCAATTTACAACTAATACATTTGTATGGCCATCAACATCACAGTGCTCACAATGATTTTCAGTATCCTTCTTAGAGAAATTATAAATAATATAATACATATATTTTCAAAATTTACCATTTCTATTATGCTTAGAATTGAATCCACCATATAACCTTTTTTTTGTTGATTTGGAGATGAAGACGAGTCTTTTCCCTTGTCTACCTCTAGGAAATAGACTTGAGAGCAAGATTCATCAACATCCTTAGGATTAGTAATCAAAACAGGTTTGCCATAATAATTTTCTTCATGAATACACCATGATCTATCAAACAACTTCTTGTTTGAATTGGTTTATTATGAAATTAACTTATGGAAGCCTACACACTTTGACTTGGTCTTTGCCTCAAAATTCATCAATTAATGTACCAATCCTCTCCATAATAAATGCAATAAAATTATCACTTAATCAAAGTTCAATATTCATCCCACTAGTAAAAAATTTATTAAATTCAAGTAATGAGCATAATTTTAAAACCAATATAAAGTGTGACTAACCAACTTCAATCATGTAAAATAATATTTTTCCTCTTCATTAAGGTGGAACAACCTAAAATATACCTCTAGTTGAGCAATTGAGTGGTTAAAATCTTTAGTCTTAATTTCACCCTCACATGGATGAATATGTATCTTAGCCTCCAATCTAAATGAAGGAGTATGGGTGGTATGAGTCTACTCAGTTGGATTTTGAGTTTTTGAGTTTTCACTTGTGTATAAAATCAAATTCTAGAACATCACATATAGACACACATGAATACAAATTTCATGATAAAATTTTGTATTAGCCAAGATGTATAGTGGATGAATGAGTTACAAAGGAAATATTTACTTCCAAGCATACTCATATATGCAGCCATAAAGGCACATACTTAGAACTATAGATATAAATTATAATTATATAAAGTATAAGTTATGTGCCATATAGCTTTAATTTAATCATACAATTTAATTTATTAATGAATAAACATAGTCTTAAACTAATATTTTTTGTATGTAAGATTATAGACTTCAAACCATCATATATGTTATTGTGATAAAGATAATATAATATATAAATATATAAGGTTGGTATATATATATGTATGTATGTATGTATGTATGTATGTATGTATGTATGTATGTATGTACATATATACATATACATATACATACACATACATACATATACATATACATATATATAAGATATATATTTGGGGAAATTAATAACATCAATCTATGAACATGGTGATCAATAAGGCGAGCTACTATAACCTCCAAGTCAACACTAGGACACCCCCAATCCTAGCCAGTAGGTTGAATGGGACTTGAACTTGGGTGGTCAAACTACCACACACTTAAAGTGAGTACCTGCACCACTCAGCTAAACCTTGGGGGCTTATATTGTTGGACTAAATCACCAGTGTCTCCCTTCGGATTCAGGACATGGACTAACCACCTCTTGTGGATCCGTTTATCTCTGGCATTTGTATTGGGTGTTATCAGGGCAATCTTTTAGCGTAACGACAAGTGTGTTCCAACAAATGGTATCAAAGTTGTGGTCGTGGGTTTGAATCCCATCTGGTGACGTTGAGGGGGGGATTATTGGACTAAATCACCAGCGTCTCCCTTCGGATTCGGGACATGGATTAACTGCTTCTTGTGGATTCGTTTATCTCTGGCGTTTGTATCGGGTGTTAACAGGTCAATCTTTTGGTGCAACGACAAACGTGTTCCAACAAATGGTATCAAAGTCGTGGTTGCATGTTCAAATCCCCTCGGGTGACGCTGAGAGGAGATTGTTGGACTAAATCACCAACGTCTCCCTTCGGATTTGGTACATGGACTAACCGCTTCCCGTGGATTTGTTTATCTCTAGCGTTTGCATCGGGCGTTAATAGATTGATCTTTTGACACACGACAAATGTCTTCCAACATATAATATAATATATATTATATTAATGATAAGTAATATTTAAATTTGAACAAGGATAGAGACAATGAAAAAGAAATAAGATTTAGTATGT
>VDFB02287204.1:0-16446 GCA_007258455.2 Sequoia sempervirens
GGTCAACTCTATGTGTATTAGCGTACTTTTTCCTATCTTGTGCTGCCACAAGATTCTCTTTGATACGAGCTACCTGTTGCTCCATGTCTTGAATAATTTTTGGTCCAAGGAGAACTCTGTCCTCAAGACTGTCCCAACTTAATGGAGTCTGAAAAGGATGACCATATAGTGCTTGAAAGGGAGCCATACCAATCGGCCTATGATATCCATTGTTGTAGGAAAACTCCACCAAATGCAAATAATCCTCCCAATGCAACTGCTGATCCATTACGTACATTCAAAGCATGTCCTCAAGAACCTGATTGACTCTTTCAGTTTGACCATTTGTTTCTAGATGGTATGCAAAACTGAAATTCAGCTGGGTCCCTAAGGCACACTACAAGGATGTCCACAATGCAGAAGTGAACATTGGATCTCTGTTGGAAATTATCCTTCATGGAATACTGTGTAAAAAAAAAATGTCTTCCATGAAAATTCTAGCAACTGAAGAAGCAATGTAAGATGATCGGATGGGGGAGAAGTGTGCCACCTTGGTCAATTTTTCAATCGTGACCATAATAGCATCATGTCATCGAGAAGTCATAGGAAAAACCATAATAAAATCCACTGATATTTTGTCCCACTTCCATTCTGGAATGAGATGAGGTTGTAAAAGGCCTGCGAGATGCTGGTGTTCTACCTTGACTCTTTGAAATTCTAAACATCTCACCAAAAAATCTGCAATATCTCTCTTCATGCCAGCCCAAAAATACAGTGCATGAAGGTCCACATACATCTTCTTAATTCCTAGATGAGCATAATAGGGAGCCCGATGTGCCTCAGTCATAATTAGAGTATGAAGACCGTCTATAGGAGGCACACACATATGACCCAAATACCTCAAAAGACCATTAGACTCCAGTGAGTAACCTAAAAATTTTCCTTCCAAAGTTCTACTTGATTCAATTTTCGATCTCACTTCCTAATACCAGCTATCTATGGGAAGTACTGTGAGGACGTGACTCCTCAAATCCACCCCGAGAGTCACTGTAGAAATCTCATGTCTCTGCCGACTTAGAGCATCCACCACTACATTTTGCTTTCCTTGAATGTACTTGACCTCAAAATCATATTCGTAGAGGAATTCCATCCATCTCCTCTGCCTGGAATTTAGGTTCGGCTGCGTAAAGATGTATTGCAAGCTGTAAGAATCATTATGAAGTTTGAACCGATGACCCAATAAGAAGTTCCTCCATCTCACAAGGGCATGAACCACTGTGACTAACTCCAAATCGTGCATGGGGTAATTTAGCTCATGATCCTTGAGCTTGCGAGACTCATAATAAATTACACGTCCTTATTGCATCAAGATGGCTCCTAAGCCCTCCAAGGAAGCATCTGTACACACCCCAAAATCCCTAGTAGGATTAGGAACAACTAATATAGGTGGACTAGTGAACTTTTTCTTAAGGGCCTGAAACACTAACTAGAACTATTCTGACCAAACAAACTTATTGCCTTTCCTCTGAAGAGAATTGATGGGATGTACGATCCTTGAAAAACCCTGAACGAACTATTGATAGTAGACCGCTAACCCCATAAAATTGAAATTCTCTGGAACATTCTTGGGTGTTGGCCAATCAATGATGGCCTAGATCTTTGATGGATCCACTACGATAACTTCACCTAAGATGGCGTGACCCAAGTATTTCACTTTAGTCTTATAAAACTCACACTTTTCCAAATTAGCAAACTAATTGTCCCTCAAGCATTGCAACACTAGTCTCAAATGTTCCTCGTGCTCCTCCATTGATTTTGAGTAGACCAAGATGTCATCAAGAAACACAAGAACATATCTATTCAAGTAGGTTCAAAAGATTCCATTCATCAGTCTCATGAAAACTGATGGTGCATTTGTCAACCTAGACAACATAACACTAAATTCATAATGCCCGTAACAAGTGTGAAATGCAGTTTTGTGTATATCAACTTCAACTATTCACAGTTGATGGTAACTAGACTTAAGATAAATCTTGGAGAATACCTGAGCACCTTTTATCTGATAGAAAAAGTCATCAATTCTTGGCAAAGGATACCAGTTCTTGATCGTCACTTTGTTAAGTAGTCTGTAATCAATGCACAAATAGAGTGAACCATCCTTCTTCACAAATATTACCTGTGCTCCCCAAGGGGAAAAACTAGGACATATGAATCCTTTCTCTAAAATTTCCTCCAACTGTAAATGAAGCTCTTACAATTCTTGTGTTGTCATCCAGTATGGAGCCTGAGATATAGGCTCAACTCTGGGTATAATATCAATTCTGAAATCGATATCACACTTTGGTGGAATCCTTAGAATTTCACTTAGAAAAACATAAAAAAATTACTTAAGGAGAGGATAGTCATCCAATGAGACCTCTTGAATCTCTCCCAAATCCAAGTCATTGACTGACACAACAAACAACTGACACCCCTAACGGAAACATCTTTTCAATTGCATGGCCGAGATCAACCATAGTGAGATAGGTCTCTATATACCAATGACCTCAACCTCATTACCTAAATTGTCAACAGAATGCACAACCTTGCACCAACAATCAATTATAGCACGATGGGAACTCAACCAATCCATACCTAGAACCACATCATATGAACCAAGAGGTAGGATTCAGAGATCCACCATAGTCACGAGTGACCCAATTTGAAAATTGTAGCCCTGAACGAGCGACTCAAAAACTACCTTTGCACCGAAGGCCAATTCAACCTGCGACTTAATTTCTTTCCTTACTACCACAAGTCTAAAATGCTCAACCATTGAAGGATTGATAAATGAATCTGATGCTCCAAAATAAAAGAGAATAGAAATGCTAGTGCCTTGTAACACACTTGAAGTCTCAACTATAGTACCCTAATGTTCAACTTGATGGTTGTCAATTGCCCTAAACACCTAGTGTGATCTACCCGCATCACCCACTATTAGCTCAGAAGTAGCTAGTCTCTGACTAAATCATGTAGTGTTCCTTTGTGGACATTGTCTGGAAATATGTCCTTGCTGCCCACAAGAGAAACAACCTGTGCCCCACCCAAAATCTCTTCCATTAGATGATGCATTTGACTGCTGAAAATTTCCTCAACTGGGTGTCGACTATGTACTCTATGCAGGCTGCTCAAAATGGTTCTGCCGAATTTGTTGCCAATTTTGATTCTTTTTGGCCTGCGATCTTCCACTCTGCTGAGAATGTGAATTATTTTGTTTTGGTTGTGACTGCTACTATTGTTGTTGACCACCCTTAGAAGGTGCACAATAACTCTTGGAAGACCTTGCAGTTTGAGGCTATCCACCTCTAGAACCATAACCTAATGCTGGTGCACTACCGATCTGAACACTTGTGTGGCCTCCCAATGCCATTTCCAAGTTTTCTTCTACTAAACGAGCCTTCTCAACAACTACCTCCATTGTCTTTGGCTCGAAGAATTGAACTCCACCACTGATTCAAGCATTTAATCCCTTGACAAAGTACTGCACAAGCATTGCCTCATCATTGCCAATTACTACATACTATTTGAGCTCATAAAAATGATGCTCATATTGTTAAATGAACATTGTCATTTGTCTCAACTCTCATGGAATTCATTTTCCCTGTGTTGCCTCTAGTGATCAGAAAGGAAAGAGGCCCTAAATCTCTCCATAAACAATTCCCAAGTCACCATATTGATGTCAAGATGCCATTTCTTCTCTTCAAGTTGCCACCAAGTGGATGCGAAGCCTCTAAGGTGCATGACGGTGCACCTAGCCCTGGTATTACTACCATAGGGATGCATAGCAAAGCATCTATTCAGATCAATCAACCATTTTTTTGCCTCTAGTCCCCCACCAAAACCATCAAATGTGGGAGGTCGTGCTCTCAGTAGGTCTCTCATGTGACCCGCCACTACTGTATCTTGCTTTGATGCTATTTCCCCATGTCTCGGTGATCTCTCCCTTTCCCTTGCCACTCTCCCTAGAATCCCAAACCACAAAAATAAAGCTCCAAGGGGTTGTACCAACACAAAGAAGTACTAAATCTCACAACTCAAACATACACGAGGCACAATCATCTTGCCAATAGCCACATGCATAGATACTCATGAAAATAGGTACAACCCAAGCATAAACTCAAGATTACAATTACAATCAATTTTTTTTCAAACACTAAATCAAATGACATCTCAATAAACAACAGATTACTCTCGCCTCTAGAAGCCTAAAGACCAAATAACCTCAAAATCCTATAGAGGATAATATGACCTTGAGGGTTCCCACATGTCCATAAACCAACTCCAGTAAATAGAAAATGACCCATGGGGAAAACAAGAAATAATCCAATTACAAAACCTCAAGAGACAGATACAAACGTGGAATTTTTTTAAAACAACAATCACATTTTACAAAGTATCCATAACAACAATCTAACTCATTTTTTAAAAAATAAACTTATTTGAGAAAAATTTAATATTAAAATCAATTTCTCCAAATTGTAAAATTACAATCTAACAGTTTGCAACTAACAATTGCATAATATGTTCTATGAGAAGTAAACATCTAGTTTATCCAACTTATATATATATATATATATATATATATATATATATATATATATATATATATATATATATATTAATAAAAATACTTCAATGTAATTATTAAATACACTTGCTTTTCAAATCAGCCAATTGCAGCATATAACTAGGCATTGTCAAGTAAACATCATATGCTTTACATATTTACATGTAAGTATATATATACATATATATTTACATATATGTCTATATTATATATATATATATATATATATATAACATAAATTAATAAAAAAAAATTAATAAAATTAAAAGAAAATTAAAAGAAAATTTGAGGAGGCTGCAAACCTCCCCAACAGGGAAGGCCACGACCTCACCCAAAGGCTGCACACAATAGCCAAGGGGTTGATGTGCTTAGCAGCTGCTTGGACTATTGTGTGCAACCCTTGTAGGCTGCGCACAACAACCAAGCGTCTGCTACACACAATAGTCTCTTAGACTGTTGTGTGAAACCATGGTATGGTTGCTATGCAGCCCAACAATAGGAAGAGGCGTGGTTTAAAAACATCTCACTTTGTAAAATATATTAATTGAAACAAAACATTTCAACTTTCCAAAAATAAATTTTTAACGCCATTCTAGAAGTTCCAAATTTTATAATCTCAAAGTATAGCTTAAGTTCAACAAAATCAATCATATTGCTACACAAGAATGGAAATATACATGGCATAAAAGATAGAATCCAGAAGAAAAATAATAAATTTTCAAATGGAAGAAGTTAAAAACTCAGAGTATGGGGAAAATTGGGGTTATAAAGAAACCTATGATTTGAAACATCAGACCTAGACTATAACGAATGGCACTGACATCTCCAACAGGGTTTTCTAAACAAATGAAGGAGAAACCTACAAATATTTTTGTAGTGCATAGATCTTATAGGTAACATAATGTAATTTCAACAAGAACATAGGCCGATGGGCCTTGGGTTTCATTTGATTCCAGTAATCAAATCTTCAATATGCAAAATAGAATGTCTAGTAAAACCCAATTGGCACCCTACTAAGAACTACTGGTACATGTCTAATGAAAATTTCAATTGATGCTAAGATATGCTATTTTTTTTTTAGTTTTCCAAGAAGACATAAACCATTAAACTACGAACACCAAAACAAATACTGATCTAAACATTCAATTTTGAACAACATTTAAAATGGATAGTGATCAATGAACCTAGAGTCCTGCACTCTGCAAACGAAGTGACGTGCATGAAAAAATTCTCCTTGCTCTTTCGAAACAACCTTTCACCAATTTCTTCCTCCTTCCTCAACAAATTTTCAAATTCTTTTCCTAGAAATCAATTATGTATAAATTTTTTTACAGAGAAAGACAAGAGAGTCAGAGTATTTTGCAGACAAGTTTCTTCTTCAAAACCACACCCAAAATTACAATTTTTGAAAACTTCTTCTCCTCTCAATTAATTAAAAAGAAACTCTTTTAATTTTCGAAAACAAAAATCAATTGAAGTAGCAAGTTTCCATAGCCTTTTTAATTTTTGAATCAAAAGTGAACATGCATTCGACCTTTTTCTTCTTTTCCTTTTTTTATTTTTTATTTTGAATAAAATCTTTCGCTTTTATCTTATTTAATTTTAAATCTCATAATTATCACACAAAAATTAATAAAAAATATCTTTATTTCAATATTTATCCTCAACTTAATAATTAATCATCAAATCATTAAATTATATTATTTCATTTTACAAAATAACTATTTATAATTATAACAATGTTATTCACCCAATTTATTTATTCATCCTTTAAATAAATAACAACATTTAATTTAGAAACTTATAAAACTTAATGAATTTAAATATAACAATTAATTTAACACATTCGTCTAACTATTTAATTATCTTAATTAAATAACATTAATAAGCTACCAAAGAAAAATCAAACATACTCATTAATTAGAACAACACATAAACATAGATAAAAATAAATGACCAACACAAAACAATACCAAAGCGAAGATGGTATTGTGGACAACGACATTGTTAGGCACAACAACAGGGTGATAAACTTAGACGGGGACACTTATCAACTCCTTTTTAAAACTTCATACGCATTGGGTTTGTGGGATACACTCAGACCTAACACACAGGTGGATTCAGTTTCTAGTACCTGCATCTTGCATGAAACCAATGTCAAGTAACATATAAATCTCCAATATAGAAACACTATGAAATGTAGTCGCGGCATAGCAGGGCACTCGCGAGCGAGTGATTCTACCTTGTCCTTTCACCAAGATCCACTAGAATACACATCATAAGCCATATCAAGAATTAAGCATTAAAACTACATCATCACAACATAGTACCTTATTTAAAAAGCAATAACATATCCAAATGGTATAAACACCACATATCATATGTCATAAATCATCATAAGCAGTATCATGTGCATCCAACCAAACTAAACAATAAATCCACACAAGTAAAACTGGTGAAACAATCACCATCATGGTCTCAAGTACACAACCCAACATAAAAGAGTATCTAGAAAGTAATAGCAACACGAGGGTTATTACATTGCACCTGTAGACACCTAAAAATGACCTAGGCCTGCAAGCTTCATTTTTTTTACCACCTTCATCCTAGCATAATTAAGTTATCTAATTATGTCCTTGGTCCACATTCGACTATTGATTAAATAATTCATAATTATTTAATTAATTCATGTCATTTGTTCCTCCTTGATTATTAAATAAATAAATATTATTTATTTATCTAATACGTCATTAATTATCTAAATCTTCCTTTGATTAAATAAATTTCATAATTTATTTAATTTCTCTCTGTCATCTAAGTCTTCCTTTGATTAAATAAATTTCATAATTTATTTAATTTCCCTTTGTCATTTTATGTCTCCTTGATTAATTAAATAAATTTTATTTATTTAATTACGTCACTAATTAAGTCCCCCTCTTCTAAAAATTAAATAAATTTGATTTATTTAATTGTCCACTTTCCACTATAATTAAATAATTTTAATTTAATTATTTAATTATTCATTAGCTGTTTCTCTTACTAAAATTAAATAAATTTGATTTATTTAATTTAGCCAATTCTCTTGAATTTTGAATTAAAATCATTATTTAAATTCAAAATAATTCCTTTTGTCACATTCCTCCATAATTAAATAATATCTTGATTATTTAATTATTTACTGGTCAGCTAGAGTAAATAAATTTTATTATTTAATTTCTCCAGCAACCTCTTTGTCCGTGCCAGCCTTATCTTCCAATTTAATTCTTGACTTTTGACTTCTCATTTAATTTCGACCCTTGATTGAATTATCTTATAATTCAATCTTGGCCCTTCATCCTTATCATTGCCCTAATTTTGACCTAACCCTAATGCACAACAACATTTAATCTTGATCATTGATCTTAGGGTTTTTGTCATCTTCTCATCCTGGCCACACATTCGAAATTGCAATTTTTATAAAAGGGCAATTTTATCCTCATTTGGCTCTCTCCAGTTCCTGTCAATTGTCTCTCTCTGGTTCATGTCTATTTTCTGTCAACTTAGGTTATTTGTCATTTAACATTTGCAGTCATTTGTTATTCTAGCTTATTATTAGGTTATTTTCATTTATGCAAATCCTTCAACACTTGCATAGGACTTAGGCACATGTCATGGTTGCTCATACAAATCTGAGGGCATCTCTATTTACTGCAAGCTAGGAGGTGTAACAAAGATGAACCATGGAAGTTGAAGACTAGGGTAATATTGCTCTTTTGTTTTCATGCTATTTTCCTTTGTGCTTTGTTACTTCTTTGGATTTTCTGTTATTGTGCTAACCCCACTTAATAATAATTTTCAGATTTTCCCTTGATTACAGCACCACTTTGCAACTTTACACTGCTTGCATCTTACAAATTTTTCATCAACTAAAAAATCGTCACCATGGAAAAAATCCTTCAAGATAGAAAAAACCAAGAGAGTTTATTGAAGAAGGTCCCAACATGATCCTATAGTCTCAGACAAAAAGTCTGTAAGCGTCATGGTTTCTAGGTAATAACCCGTCAAAGATTGTTTCCTTTTGGCACTTTGGACTCTTAAGGGAAATTGATGATCCAATGTAGCTCAGAGTGATTTAGCATGTTTGGGTGCAAAAAGGGACCATTCCTAGCATACACATACCCATATATTATGCCTAGTTTTCTTATTAATGCATTATGGTTAGCGACATTCATTTTTGTGTATTACGATAATACAAATTGCATGTCGAAGGTCAAATAACATGCAAGTCATGGAGTTCTATTTGGTTTGTTTAACTGTAGTATCACAGTCATTTGGTTTTGTTTCATGGTTGCATCATGGTTGAGTGATGTCTTAATTGTTGATCGTGATTATTGTATAGATTTCACATGAACAATCTAATGAACATGTATCTTGTTCAGTTGTAAGGACTTTGTTTGAAGGTTGCATCAAACCCCTATAGTTGAAAGATAATGATTCTTATTCAAGATGATTATATACCTTTTACATGTTATTAAGCTTGAATGAATATTGGCTGACATTTACTTTTATCAAGATGATTATATTACTTTCAAATGAACACTGTAACATGACATATATTTCATTAAGTTGTATCCATTTTTTATTAATTTTAACTTCTTTTGAAATAAAAATTAGCTTCCCACTTCATTACACGAGTTCAAAAAAAAATAATGTCAAATGTAAATTCATTCAACAAAGTTTGAAATCATGGGTATTCTCAAATTGAGAGTTTGATAAAAATGTATTGGTAGAAATGCATGAAAAATGTGGTACAATAGAAAAGGAAATGAATTTTTTGAAAAAACTCCTCAAAAAATATGGTCTCATGGAATATAATGTATGTGAACCTTAATACGAATGAACTCTAGCATAGATGGATTGCCAATTGTAATTCATAGGTTCTATTAAAATGCAATTTCATTAATCTATAACATACATTATCAATCATAACTTTAAACCATTCTTAAGATAATTATACATTCCATTTTGAAAATTCAAAGTAGAAAGAAATGCACACGAGGAACAAATTATATCAGATATCAATTCTTATATATCAAATTGTAGAATAATTGTGTTTGTGCATATACAAACTTGGCATATGCCTACTTAGAACATGTTTTACAAAATATGGCATATATGCCATCTCAAGATCTATCAAATCCTAAGTACATATCAATCTATAGCATATCTTAATTCTGTGCTAGATCATCAAAATCAAGCCTCCTCGAAGAAGTTAGTTGCTTTGAAGTTTCCTGCACAATAACAATTCAAACCACAAATTAGATTAATTATGTGAATGGTTGATAAGATAGACTAGTAAATAGAAACTTATATACCATCATTTATAAATTACAAATTTAACATCAACATCAGTATACATGTACTATATTATATCAATAATGCAGTAGGTGTACCACCATCATGCTGGAATGTATCAGCTGCATCACCACCATGATGGGATGCACCGTAAAATGGCTGCATAACATGATGGCTCTGCGTGACCAAATGATCACTAAATGAATGCAATGCATAAATGCTCAGAGTCCATGCATCTACAAAAATCTCAGGGTATGGTAGTGGAGTCATAGTAGCAATAGGTGGAGGAGGATGAACTACCCGGTGACTCAGCGTGTTCTAGGTCTATCTAGTGGCATCCCTCTACCAACACCCTGAAAATCTTGCATGTCAAAGTAATTGACATGTTTCCCTAGCACAAACTCAACATATAATTTTTGGAGAAAATACTGAGGGACATCAAGATTGTTATTGGGTGGTTTATCAGAAACCATCCACCAACATCTCCAAAAATGATCTAATATGCCTATATGGGTGCACCATTTAATTGAAAATTTTGGTTTTTGCACATTAACAGGCTATCATGTTCTTTGATCGATGAATAACTAGGCTAATTGGGCTTTCTCAATATCAAGTTCCTTCACCTCATCATATGATAACCCATCGACATAAAATTGTCTTTGTTCCTTTCGCCATTGTGTAAATCTATTATGCTAAGTTTCCAAAGTTTCAACATTTGAAATGATTGTTTCCAAAGTTCTTTTCATGTTTGATAGCTCATTGAGTGTCTCATAGATTTGACATACTTTTCTTAATTAATCTAAATTTCTATGAATAGACTCATGTATTGTTGGCATATTTTGATTTGGAAACAATAGTTGCAGTGAAGGGGGATTTGGAGGATTTTCATTTTGTGTAGGATCAGGGTTTGGATTTTCATCTTCTATAGGGTTTGGGTTTTCATGTTGATCCATTTTAAACCTGTTAATTGATAATTTTTTAAAAAATTAACAATGATTTTAATGCAATAAAAAACCTATCAAATTTACCCTTTTTTTGACTAAAACAAAAAAATACAATGCAAAAAGAATATAAATTGAATAAAAATACAAAAATCCAAACATACCTTTGAAATTTGATTGATTTTGGGAAAAATGATATCCAAGGAATGGATATCCGAGTTGGAGAAGAGAAAAACCCACCCACAACTAGTTAATTGTGAGCTCTCAGGTTTTTTCATTTTTTAATTTGTAACATAGGAAACAAATATCCATTTATAATAGATATCCATTTCCTATTCTAAAGTATTTTTAATATATGGTTGGGTCCAGGACTCGACCATATGATATTGGTGGTGGTTTTTCTCAAATATATGATATAAAAAAAATATAATATATAATATAATATACATTATATTATGTATGATATATATTATATTATTATATAATATTATATTATTATAAAATAATATATTATTATATAATATGAGCTCTAGTTTTTTTTTTTAAAAATTATAACATAGAAAACAAAAACTCGTTTTGAAATGGATATCAGTTTTCTATTTTATATTTTTTTAATATATGGTCGGGTTAATTGATGATATTTTTTTTAAAATGTATCATATAAAAATATAATATATAGTATATAATATAATATATATAATATATTATAATATATTTTAATTATAATATAAAATATATATATTATATTATATATTATAAATAATATAATATAATATAATATAATATATATTATTATATATATTATAACTATTATAACTATTATAATATTATATTATATTATAATATAATATAATAATATAATACTATTATATAATGTTATATTTCTACATAATAATATAATATTATATAATAATATAATATAATCATAAAATATAATAAATTTAATATATAATATTTAATATTATATAAATATTATAATAAAAGACAATATTATAATATATTAAATATTTTATGATATAATATTAAATTAAAAAACATTATTATAATATTTTTTAATTTAATGTTGCATATAATAAATATATTAAAAAATTATTATAATATATAAAATAAAAAATTGGCCGGGCCCAAACCCAACGGATTTAAATTTTTTGACTTAGACAAAAAAAATATTTGTTTCTAATGGATATCCGTTATGGATATTGTACCTTAGCCTGCAAAAAGTCAAAGGCATGAATTTCACGTTTTTGGACGTGTTAAAAATGTCTTTTTTTCACATCGCCACTTTTTGGACCCCCATGATCCTGCACATACCCCATACATACATTCATACATAAGTACATACATACAAGAATACATTCATACATACAAACATACATATACATATATTCAAGCATACAAACATACATACATGCATACAAGCATAAATACAAATATACATACATACATACAAACATACATACAAACATACATACATACATACATACAAGCATACATCTATACATACAAACATACACACATTCATACATACATACATACATACATACATTCATACATACATTCATACATACATACAAGCATACATACATTCAAGCACACAAATATACATACATACATACATACATACAAGAATACATACAAACATACATACAAACATACAAAAGTATATACAAACATACATACATAAAACATACACTTATACAAACATACACAAAAACAAATTAAAATAACACATAGCATGAGTGCATTATAATGCTCTCACTTTTTGTCAAAGTTGTTACGTAACATGAGCGTGTTATAACATGCTCATGTTTTCTTCTGCTTTGGGAATCCCCAAGCCTTTGGCTTGGATTTTCTTAGGATTTCCAACCCAAAGGTTTGGACTTCCTTTCCAATGCCCAAAAACGTGTTTTTGCTTAAATTCTATAAAATTTCACATAATCTTGTTCGCGCTAACCATCAGATTTGCATGTGTTCAAGGTCAAGTAAAAAAACATCTAGGTAATGTTAAGGTCTCTTCTAGCTATTTAACGATGTAATTTTTTCACATTTTGACAATGATAAGGCTTTCATCTTTAATTTCTTTTGTTGGTGTATCCATTTTTTGTCAAAAACCAATGTTTGGTATTTTTTACTTTTTCATTTAAATTCTAAATAAATTACATTTTATTAAATTAGATTCCATTTTACACATATTAAAAAATGATTTTTGATTAGTTTTCAAAAATTATAGGAGTAGCACGATCAAATTTCTATTTTTCAGGATGTGTCTACTTTGAAAATTAGTAAAAAAATTATATATTTATTAAATAATTATTAGAAAATTCGGGCATAAATTACATGATGTTAGCTAATTTCTTATCGAAGTGATTTTAAAAATACTAAAAAAATAGTTAACCTTTTAAGGTACCCACAATAGACACTATGTTATGTTTTTTTGAAAAAAATATGGCCAATTTATGTGGGTACCTTTTTTGAACCCCTTAATCTCTACCATTTTCAAATAAAATTAGTAGTTTAGAAATTACATTTGGAGCACTACAGTCCTTGTTTTTGTTGCATCTTAAACTTTTGAGTATAACTATCCTCAATTTCTCATCCAAGGTCAGTATTTCTTGATTTTAAAAAAGTGGCCACTTAAGACCCCTTTTGGCCCCTCATTTTTGTGCACTTACTCTGAGATTGAATTGAAACTTAAAAGGTGAGTCAATCAACCTTGGATATGATTCATTCAAGACCTTAGAGATTGGATTTTGATGTTATGCAATTATGTAACTAGGTAAAATATGAAAATGCAATGTTCTATTATGAATTATGACAAACTAGAAATAGACAAACAAATTTTAGTTGGTTAAAAATGAGGAGTGCCGACACAAATGCACCTTTCACATAAATTTGATATGATTCTTGTTGTTCTATGGCACAAGGATGTCCTAGAATATGCACTTCCTTCCTTTGATCTAAAAATGTAGGACTTAGGACACCAATCTATAGCTCATTTTCTCTGGGTTTGGTTGTTGAGGAACTTCATTAGTTGATGAGAAAATATAGATTCTGCAACTTTTCAACTTGTAGGGTTTTGATGCATGAATGAGAAAATTGTATTAAATCTTCCTCCAATTAACTTCATAGCTATAACCTACACACATGAAAAGAGGGGAAGGGTTGTGCCATATAAGAGCTTGCCTCAATCAAACCCCATGTTGGTATTTCTACCTCCACAATGGAAAAATTGATGATAAAGAGAGCTTATCCTTTTGAGGGATAGAGGCTAAATGAGAAAAAAACAATTAATTAACACTTTGTTGCAATTCACCACTCATATATGATCTCCTTAATGGATTGAACTTACACTAGTCACCTTGAAGGGTTCCTTATTGCCTGATTTGATTTGATTTGAAGACCTACAAATGTTAGTACTAAAAAAAAAAAAACATAAAAAACTTGAATGTAACTCACATAAAACTTGATATGATGCTTGAATGACATAATGTTATAATATATTGATAATTCTTCCCTTGATTGATTTTAAGATCTTCAATTTGCTCAAAAGATTTTCTTAGGATTAAAATGGTGAAAGTGACTAGGTATTTATATGCAATTCTTTTAATTTCCTAAAAATCAAATACTGATGGCCAACAGTTGAAATTATAAATTAAAATAAGTTACCGACATCGACATATTAAAATTTGGATTAAAAAATGTTGGTCTAGGGTGTAGGGCACCCTATACTAGGTTCCTTCTTTTTTGGGAGCAAGTGTTGGGGGAAAATATTAAATGCATACTTTGATTTCGCATGTTTGATTTTCTACTAGATGTTTTAAATTGAGAAATTAAATGCATAATTCAGAAATTAGATGCATAATTAGGTCCAAGCATGTAGGGGGAGCAAAACCTAGTGTGTGTGGGTGCAAAAAGTTGGGGGGCCAAAAAGTGGCCAACTTTTCAAAAAAAATTGAAAAGCCATAATGCAAGTGCATTATAACGTGCCTGTGTTATGGCTTGGTGTGACCTAGCCTAAGGCTTGGTCACACCGAGCCTATAATGCGCTTGTGTTATAATGCAAGCATGTTATGAGTCTTTATAAGAAAAAAAAGAAAATCCAAATCATTTTTGACTATCATATTTTTTCATTCGTGGCTTGCAAACCCTTCCATTGTGGAGACCTCAAATTCATCAATTTTCTTCATCCAATTTTTCCATTTCTTTGCCAGAATGTCGTCATGTCGATGGGCAACTCAAAGGAGTAAGTTTTTATTGTTTTTTTTATGAATTTGTTGTTAAATAGGTAGATTTAATATGTTTTTGGTGTTAATTTTTTTAATTATTAGGAGTTGAAAATCCACCTGATTCTCCTCCTTAAAATCCTTCTTCTCCTCATGAACAAGCACACCAAGAAAATCCTGATAAACAACTATAACAACAAACTCCTCCAACAATTCCTCAACATCCTTTTGGAACTCAACATAATTTAATGGGGGAAATTGAAAATAACAAAAAATAAATTGAGTTAATTGCAAAGTTGAATGATCCTGTAAGTTCAACCTTAGAAAGAACCATGCTTACAAATTTACTTCAAGCTATGTTAACACATGCAGATGCAATTAAAAAACAATTAAGTGGCTGGATGGATAAGAAGTGGGAGTGTAGATATTTTTATGTAGATAAACTATCATACAAACAAGTAAAAATTTACAAAATTACAAAATATGACTTGTGTTCACTATTCACTAACCCACATACAAATAAAACTCTTGACCTCAATAGCAAGAGGTTTCTTATCAATTGGCACAACCTGTTGGTTCCCCAAATCAACAGATTCACTAAACCCTAGAAGTAAACCACACTTCATGCTTAGGTGTAGTGTAGGATTTGGCCAACAAATAGGAAATGAGGTTGGAACACATTTTCATTACACTTCAAGCTCTGTAGGACCTAGGGGGTGACCCTTTTAGCAACACCTAATGATTTACATCCACACTCAACAAGCTATTTCTCAACAGATAATTCTCTCTCAAGAATATGCCAAGAAACATGAAATATCACTCAACATTGGCTAATATATTGGGAAACCTTCATTAACTAGCATGGAGAATATGGTAAATATCAATATCTTATAAATAGGAAAAACAGGAATGAATGATTTGTTATTAAAATATGGTGATTCCTTCCAGGTTTTGCAAATAAAGAAACCTACTAAGCCAGTGTCTTATCCATAACATAGTCAAGTTGAAATAATCCCCTGATAATAACATAAACATTAATTCAATGGCCTTTGAAACATCACTAGTTTACAATAATTTAGCCACTTAAGGGCATATTGTCAATCTACTTTCAAATCCTTACATAATAATAATGCTCTCAATGCTCAACTAAAAGCTAAATTTAATTTATTCCTTGAATAACAACCATCAACTAAACATTCATCACAACAAATATGCAATAAAAATCTCAACCATCCTTGATTATATTGATTAAAAAATCATTGTATTACATAAAGGAGACATTGACAATATGACATTCTTTATCCTAAACTATAGATTGAATCTTCCTTTCCATTATCAATAAAGTCTATTACATCACTTAAAT